>JAHWFP010121247.1:0-25139 GCA_023313725.1 Lithobius niger
ACTTGGCGACGAGCAGCCTGGCCTCATCTTCGGGCTTGGAAGGTTCTAAGCTGTTTGAGCCATTTGGACTGGTGGCAACGCTTTGGCAGTGAGCTGTGGGTTCGTCCTGTAGTACATCTCCAGAGTGCTGCCGGACCTAGTGGCAATAGTGGCGGTGGCCCTTTAAGCTCGGAGAGGTCTCTTGGAACTGGTCGGAGCAGTTGGACTAGTGGCTTCGTTTTGGTGACGAGTGGTACTCCATTCTGAACTGTAGCTGAGCTATTGGACCTGCAGCAAAGACTGGTTGGAACTTGTTGAAAGGCAGTCGTTTCGAGCGTTGCCAGTGCTATACTAAAGTGGGTGTTTGACGAGACATTCATGAACTAGCTAGCAGACGAGGTGGCTAGGCGTCGAACATTGGGACGTTCGTGTTTTTCGACGAGTTCCTTAGTGTAGTGATCCACCTGAGGCCCGTCTTTCCTTCTGGTCTCGAAGGTTAGGCGATCGATGACTGTGGATCATGAGGGTGTGGTGGTGGGGCAGAGACCACTACTTACAAGCCTGAGGATGACCCTTACTGGATGATGACTTGGATGATGACTTGGCATGTGGCTAAGTCCAAAAAATGGGACTTTGTACTGAGGGGATGGACTTGGTCTCGACCATCCCTGAATCAAAAGAGACCCGCATACTAGCCAAGCTCCGCAATGGTGGAGTTTGGCTTTTTTTTTAACCCTTATGGTGACGGTTAACATCGCAATACCCAGAGAATTTGGCTAAGTCCAAGTCTTGCCAGACTCTGCAATGAGGCAGGGTTTGGCTTTTTTTCTGACCTTTTTTCATTACCCAATATGGTGACGGTTAACATCGCAATACCCAGAGAATTTGGCTAAGTTCCACCCAAAGAAAACCCCACACCCCGCCGTCACCTGAGACCTGGCATTCGTCGCGGTTTCAGGCTCGGATTGAGTACCTGAAGCCACGACGAATACCGGGTCCAGTGTCAGTGAGGTTTGGGGCTTTTAGTCTTTTCCTGAAAAGTCAAAGTCACAGTTAGGCAAAGGGAAAACATAATTCTGAACAAAGGTTACAAGGTTTATTCGGCGTTGGCTGTACAAAGCTATACAAGTTCAATGAAAATTCAGCCTAAAAATCGAGATCCAGGCGATCTTGATGCAGCTGCCAACAAGTTCGTCCACCGTGCCTTCTTCTCGAGCTTTCGTCCGTGCACACGTTCGTGCGACAAGTTGCGCACCACCAGATGGTCTCGTGCCGTTCCTGTCTGTACTTCCTGCACACCTGGCATCTGCGGCTCCTCGTACTCTTTTCGTGGCGATGACTGGTACCCAAAATGGCTGGAAGTCTTATGAGGCGTGTCTTGCGTACTCGGTTGATGAGTTGGTTGGCCAGCGATCTTCGGTAAGTCAACTGGGAGCGTTTGCCAGCCCTATCGAGGCCGCAGACGATGACCATGTTGAGCCTGGCATTGACGAGAATCTGGTTGAGCTTTTGGAAGAAAAGGTAGCGGTGCCATCTAATCGACCTCCTGCCGACATAGAACGAGGAGATGAGGTGATTGGCCATGTCCACGCCATTCATGGTCTCCGTGTAAGTCATGGCTGCCGGTGGACAAGTGACTAGGTGTTTCTGGCCCCCGATGAGTCTTCCGACGGTACATTTTCCGGCCAAGGGATCCACGTGGGTGCTGAGTAGAGGGACGGCCTTGGTGTCACACCAGATGCTCAGCAGTAGCCGGCCGCTCTGACGCAGGATACTGTCACCACGTTCGTGCTCTTTCTTGAATTTGCGCAACTCCTCCGTGAACTCGTATGGCATTCCGGCAGCATTGGCGCGTAGGCTCCCGCATCCGAAGGTTCCTAGCTTGGTGTGGAGGACCTGAAACAGCAGTGCCGAAGTGAAGCGGTTGTCGCAGACGATGGTGTAACCCTGGTTGAGGTAGTGGCGCGCGGTGTAGATCGTTGTGTGAGCCATCTTGTTGTTCTCGAGTTCCTTAGCGGGGTCTTGGGCGGGGTCAATGGCCATGTGGCGCTTTTTTCCAATGTGTGCCTCGTCGTTGAGTATGTAACCGTCGAACGGGTCGCAGAGAGTGAAGTGTTCAAAGCCGACCTTGATGGGCTTCTTGGGCTGGTATACCTTGATCTTGGATCTTCCAGTGTATGCAGTCATTGACTCGTCTATGCAGAGAACTGATCCGGGGTTCCTGCACTTGCGGAATGCCTGGTTGATAGCCTCCATCATCGGTCGAACCTTCATTATTGCGTCCATGTCCTCCTTGGCCTTCTGCTCTTCCATGGCTTGCCTGGTCGTGGGCGATGCAGTCTGGGGATCGGTACCAGTGAAAGACGGTTCTTCGGACAGCCGAAAGTTGTTCCAAATTTGATTGAACCTTGTTCTGGTCATGGTCGATCTGATGGAGTGGTTTCCCAGGTCTGGGGACGTGGACCAATACTGCGCCATCTCCGGCAAGTCGTTGTAACCCATGATTATCAGTATTCCGATGAAAGCCAGCAACTCGTCTTTCGTCAATGGTACCCAAGCGGGAGTGGGATGTGGTTTCTTCCGTTTCGGCGATGTTTGGCAGGCTTGCGTGGTTGTCGTTACTGCTGGGTCTTGGCTGGAGTTGGAGTTGGAAGTGGCCTCTGCTTGTTCCCCTGGCTGAGGGAGTTGCGACGATACGACCGTTGAAGGTGTCTCCTTGGCAGCTGGCTCTTGGCTAGAGTTAGCCCCTGCTTCTTCCCTTTGGATTTGCGCTGGCTGGATCGGCGACGTTGACGACGAGGACTCTGACTGGCTCCTGAGTGTCTTGTCCACCTCTGCACACATCTGCTCTAGCACCAACCGTCCTGTGCTCAGATCTTCTGGGGGTTTTGTTCTCGAGTCTTCTGGGGATTGTACTGGTGGAGCGCTTGGCTGAGACTGTTGTTGGCTGAAACGGTGATTGACATATTGGGTTATCCTGGCGTGGCGCATCTCCTGGAGGTAGCAACTTCGAGGAGGCAATAATCGTGTCCTTTTTTGCTCGGGTGGCTCGGGGAACATATTACTTCTGTAGATCTTGTCGTACAGTACGACTCGCCAGCGTCGTTTCATGGCTTCTAGTTTACTCGGTTCCAGTGACGGTGGCGGTGATTGTGGGGGTGGTGGCTCGACTACGTTGGCTGTCGTTGTGGTGGCTCTTTCTTCCTCCTCATCTGACGAAACGAATCTACCTGAAAGACCCCGAGGGAAGGGAACGATTCCTCTTTTGGTTCGTCTCATAAATGGCCGCGCCTGCGATGTTGCGACTTTGGCTTTTGGCTTGGTATTTTGGCTGGACGACGAGACCGCCTCTGCTGGTGTGGGACGTAGTAGGACCGACCAACCGGGCTCATATGTGGGCAACGTCGCTTCTGATGATTGCCTTGGCATGGGAGTAGAGGTTTCTGTTAAGGTTCGAGGTCGTGGTGGGCTTTCTGGCCTTAGCGGTGGTGATGGACTGTCTGGCCTTGCTGCTTCCTCCTCACTGCTAGACGTCGTAAGGCAGGCGTCGGCATCGTCCTCTAACTCGGTTTCTTTTAGTTCGTCATCTAACTCATCCTCATCTGATTCTTGGCTGCTGCCTTCATAGTAGTCCTCATTTTCCTCGCAGTAATATGGGTAGTCTGATTCGTCCTCCTCCTCCTCGGCGACATCTAATTCTGGCATTGGCGGCTGTGCTTGGCTTGACCCGGCTTCTTCCATGTGGACGTCTGGTTGTGGTATTCCCAGCTGTGGTTCAGTCGGAATTCCAGTGAGTGGCAAAAACTGGCAGTAAGTGATATGGGGTGGTGATGGACGTGGCTCCCCTTGAGTCGAAGTCCCTGCATTGCCTTTTGGTCCTGGTGTGTTGGCTGACGTGACGTTCCGTGTGCTGCGTCTGGCATTGCTGGCCCTGTCGTCCATGAATTGGTTGGTCCTCCTTATGATGAAATCTGCAGTCTCCCCGAATAATTCCATGAAAAAATCCAACTCCTTGCTCTTCTTGTTGCATCTGCCAATGTAGCCCATTGGAGGTCCGGAGAAACCTTTCTTGTCCTGGTACTCGCTCAGCTCTTCCGTCCAAACCCGATGAAGTTGCCTCCGATTCTTGCCGGCCCTAGACTTCTCTACTACGGCGTAGCTGGGAAAGTCGTCCATCGGCGCCTCTGCAGCCATCATCCTGTTTGCCCGCTTCTGGTCGAAGAAATGCTTCACATGCGGCGGGTAGGCCATTATATACGGCCACGCGTGACCACTGCACATCGCTTCTGCTCAAATGTATGCAAGATCGAGAAGTAGTTGCCACATGACGCAACGTTGTGCAATATTGTGCAACACCCGCGGAACCCGCATCTGGGTGCGGGATAGCAGGATGTGATTGCACCACGCGGAAACAGCAACCGGTCGTGAAGGGCAATGGGCCTCAGATTGCCAGACACTGCAAGGGATCATCAATTGAGTGGCTTTCGATAAAGCCGCGTGCCGTTGTTGCGAACATGGTGTTTGGCATTGGAAATTAGGGAGCACGGCGGACAAGCCCACGCCTTGCTGCCCGACATGCGGGTTCGAGACCAAAAAAACAAAAAAGGCCGGAAACAACATGAGAAAGGAGTGGCAGGGTGGTTGTGGGATGTAGAATGGAATTTCCGAGGGAAAAGCTGATCAATGGACATGTTACATGGATCCCAGTTTGCTAGATGTTCCCGAGACAGTGTTGCCGAATGGTTAATGGGTCGGCGCGGTGCCAGTAGAGGGCCGTAGAACCTACGGGGGGGGGGGGGGGGGATAACCCTAAGATCTTCTAAATCAAGGGAGCAAAAAATGAAAAGGGAGCTTGTCGATTTCAAATGTGAAAGCTCTTCTCCAAGACACGTCAAGTTGTTTTGGACAAAACTGAGTAAAAGGTTTCGCCATTTTTTCATCTTTCGACGCTCCAATTTTTAGAAAACTGGAGCATGTTGTTGCTTTAAAATGTGGAAGTTTTTTTCATCGTCATTCATTATATCCTAAAAGTACAAAATGCCAACCCCCCAGTCGTCAATTGTTAGCTGTTGGATTGTTTATACTATAATTCTAAGCTGAATTCAGTTTAATTTAATTTGGAAAGAAAATGTCTAAAAAAAACTTGTAGTCACAATTAAGTTTTTACGAAACCTACCATCCTGAAGAACGACTAAGAAAAGTCACCAAAATTTGCTCTGTTACGTTATTTTAGTGCTCGTTGAAGGCCAGAAGCAGGTACTAAAATAGCGTAAAATGCTTCAGCTTCCGGGGGAGCCCCAGACCCCACTAGGAGAGCGCACAGCGCTTTCCCAGACCCCTAGCTGAGTTTTACGGAGCCATAGCGGTAGGCCCCTCCTGGAGTAGTGCTTCTCCCCACTCCTTGCAGATCTGGGATCCTTTTTTTGGCTGCCAGCTAGTCTGCCTCTGCAAACTATACTTGCATATTGGTACTAATAGCTTCAAAACCTTGTAAACATTCATATCATGGTATGAGGGTCTGAGAAGCTGAGGCTTTTTTTAGAATGTATACTGCTGAAGTGTCATTTTGAGGTTCAAAAATGACTTTCTTCGAGTTTGGTCAGTGTTTTTTCTGACGCGACACGGGGCACGCCACACTTTTCGAATCACCCCACATAGTCTTTAGTCAGGCCTTTCAATTTAGACAAGGATTTTACTGATACATAATGTAACAACACTACTTCCTTTTTTTTTTAGTTTTTGTTTTAGCCCTCTGACTCAAAGCAAAACGCATACGGTGTATGCTACTTCTAAAAAAAAAAACAGCTGCAGAAACAACGTGAATTTTGTAAAAATGGTATGCATGCATGCATTACTGTTTTGACGTTTAGTGTTGCGTAAAGGAAAAAGTTGCTTAAGAACCATTTATACGAGCTACTTCTGATAAACCGTTTCGACTATTGTACATCCGGTAGAACTTTTTAAATGAACAAAATACGAATAAATAATTTACTTCAAAATTATGTGTAAAACGGCTTCAGGCCACGTGTGAAACCATATATTATCTGCTTTTATTGGTTGGGAAGGAGGAAGAGGGAGAGCAGGAGTGTGTGAAGGGAAGCAGTTATCATTCGTGAAGTAAAAAAAAAGTCAGAAAATATAGCAATTTGCGGCAGAACATTGGACAGTTTTGAGTTTGAAGACATTTGTTTTGTGAAACTTGGGATAGGGGGCCATTTTTTTGGGCCGGGCCGGTGGGCCAAGTTGCTGCCAGTCCGCCCCTGTACGCGACCGATACGCTTGAAATTTGACATTTACTTCACGTTTTACTCCAATAGGTGTCTTTTATGGTTTGACGTGTGGGGAGGCTTTAACTCAAACGATTGTAATTAACTATTTTCGTGAACGTTGGAGAACACGCAGTCTGTTATCAAAATCCACTCAAACCAAACATGGTATACAAAAAGGTCGGGCTTTGAAAGTAGTGATACCATTCAACCAGGGAAAGGTCGCCAAGGTTTAACCTATTAGACAAGTTAATCGCACCTACTAATAGTTCGAAAGTTAAATAAAAACTACTAGCCGTAGCAATCTTCAAGTTTTCATTTAACGTCCAAAGTATTATTCGGTGCGATTAACTTAGCTAATAGGATTTTCCTGGTCGAATGATATCACTACTTTCAAAGGCCGACCCTTTTTGGAAACTTGGCAGCTTCTTTTACACCAGTTTTGGGTTTTGGTGGATATCTTAACTTTCATAGGCCTGTGAATGCAAAGAATTTACGGTCTAATAGTCACCTCTACGTTTTTAGTGTGGAGGTATTTTATGTGTATAAAGTTTCTCATTCATAATTTTTACATTTGCCATCGTTACGTCAGCCAAACTGACATGGTTTGGTTTATTGTACGCCCATGTTTCACGTGCTTAAGTTTGTTCAATCCCATTTTTGAGCACACTGGCTAACAAATGCTGATTTTTGTTCGCTTCGCTCAATCAATCAGCGCATCCCCCCGCCCAGTTTCCCTCCAGAAATTAATTTTAGTCACGCAATGAAGCTGAAATTGCTCACTCAATCACAATTAATCTCATCTACTTGGCCGATCGTCTACTTGGTGGCATCACACTAGCATATGTCTTGCGTAACCATCAAACTCAGCACATCAATACGACATACTTAAATGAAAATATTTACTTTTTTCCTACTTTGCTCATGATCTGCATTGTGTTTCAAATTTTCCTCGCAATGATAGATTCCCAGTCTCGTCTTTGTTGCAACTTCCGTAGTTTAGTTACCATGGTGTACTCCGTATCTTAGCAATCATATACTATAAAACTCACTGAACGGTATCCAACCAGCAACCAAGGTAAGTTTATTTACCATGTCGTTGAAGCAAACAGCTCAATAATTGCAAGAATAGTAGGTGCAGTACATAAGTACTGAAACGGTGCGCGTATAACACTTAAGCATGTTATAATAGACTGTTAGATAACAACGGTTACAACAATAATTTTGCATTTACGCGCCACTTCAGGGCAACCCCCTTTTACAAAAAAGCACTTCCCGTACTACTCTTTACCTGTGTGCCAAAATTTAGATACGCAAACTTTTTCTAACGAGTTGTAGACATGTTTTTATACCCTATCTGTGGGGATTTCCAGTTGAGGTCCAAACACGACCGGGCCTAATGTAAGCCCTGGCTTAGCTAGACCTCGACCTCAGGACTAAGCTTCGGACTAACTATACTGGTTATTTCAATGCTAGTATAAGTTGAGAACTTACTAGTACGGTACTAGCTAGACCTAAAATAGTACTGGGTAATCTTGGCGATTTCCATGTTGAGGTCTAGCTAGTACAGTACTCTGATTGGTTAATACCCTTCCTGTGACGTCATATCACCTGTAAACAGTATCAATGCGTTTGGCTTCTCCAAGATACGCCGAGATTCGTGTATCAAATTGTTTTCAAGCAAATTTCGGTGATTTTTCTTATTCGGTTTTCAGGACTGAATCATTTTTAAAAAACATTTTCTTTCCAAATTTATCCGATTTCAGTTTAAAATTACGTAAACAGGCCAGTAGCTAGCCATTGACGATTGGGGGTTGGGTTAAGGATACATTTTGGACGTCTACGCTATATAATGAATGCCAATGAACTGCTACGAGCAACAAGCATGGCAGTAGGGGAGAAATATTTTTCAAATGGACTGTCAAGAGCTGAAAAATAGTGAAATCTCTTGCTCAGTTTTATCCCAAACGACCTAGAGGGTATTACTGCAAAAAACTTGCACATTCTAAAGCAACAACTTGCTCTAGTTTTTTCAAAAATGAAAAAAAGACGGAAAAAATGGCGAAACCTTTCACTCAGTTTTGCCCAAAACAATGAGGTATTATTGGAGAAAAGGTTTTAAATATAATAAAAAATCGACATGCTCCATTTTCATTTTTTGCTCCAGTGATTCAGGGATATTAGGTAATTTTTGCCCTCATTTAGTGTCCTTTGGGTCGCTTTTGTCCTTTAATTTGAGATCTTATGGACTCTTATTGTCAAATTGTATCATAGAATTTTTTTGGAATTATTAACAAGTTTGTTGTATAAAAAATGGAATTGTTTCTGCATTTATACAAAAGGATCTTCAAATCGTAGTAGCGATAGGTTAACAGAAAAAGGACTACAGCAAATCAAACAGCCAACTCAGTTTTTAATTTTGCCAGCTATACCCTATTTTCATGAAGTACGGATTTAGTTCATGTTCTGTTTTAACTAAAACAGTGGCAGAATGGGTTAGCAGACAAACTAATAAATGAAATTTGTAAGATTTCACGACTTCGGACGGCGAAATCTTTGCAGAAATCGTTACTAAGTTTTATTTTACGCAGATTTGTTAACGTTTCTGCCTTACTTAAGAAAGTTTTTAAATCCTGGCCAGTGATGTTGTTGTGTTGTGTGTTGTGTGATTAATATATCAGTAACTTTGCCCGACCCCCCCCCCCCCCTTCCCCGAAATACCAGTTAGGAGTTACTGCTTACTGAACCGCCTTCTGGGCACCTTCTGGGAAGAGAAAGACTACATGAATTAAAATAGCCAACTCAATTTTTAGTTTTGCCAATTGTGTATTTTCGCAAAGTTAATTCTTATCAACATTTTAAATTTAGAGGAGATACAGTTTAAAGCATACTTTATTTTTAGTTTCTACATTATCTATGATATTTTTAAGCCATGGTGGTGCTGGGCTAACAGGCAACCAAAACGGCTTTTTCCCGCTAGGCACAGCTTAGCTCTGAGTTCGCATACTAGTCTGGTAGCAGGGCCAAAAACCAGAAAGTAAAGTCCGCCCAATGTTATATGGTGTTTTATGTTTCTTCAAGGCATACTTAATGAAATTCTGCAGGGTGCCACTTTGTCACCCTTGAGCAAATTTAAATATTCAAGATGGCGGCCAAGATGGCTGAAAAATCATATATCGGCCTACAGGATAATCATTTTGGTGTCTAATACTATGTTTTCAGGGTCAGGGAATGCAAATAACGGATTGACTTGTTAAAATATACACCCTTTTT
The DNA here is from genome assembly GCA_023313725.1 of Lithobius niger. NCBI lineage: Eukaryota > Metazoa > Arthropoda > Chilopoda > Lithobiomorpha > Lithobiidae > Lithobius > Lithobius niger. The sequence continues at coordinate 9,519 of JAHWFP010121247.1, forward strand.
TTAGGGGCTGGTATCACAGTCACCGTTTGATTTTTCGCTCATATTTAACTTTCAACTATTCTGACGTTTATAATTTAGGTGGACGACTCAATTCGACTCATTCGAAGGAAGACATTCCGACCTTTTGAGTGAACCTAATTTGAGTCATCCACCTAAATTACAAACGTCAGAATGGTGGTTGAAAGTTGAAAAATCGAACTGTGACTGTGATACCAGCCCCTAGTAAAAAGAGCGTAGCTCGGTCCCTAAAAATGATAAATCTATTTATTTACCCTTGATGCAAAGAAGACATTCCCACCTTTCGAATGAATAGGGTCTTTCACCTAAATTAGAAACGGCAGAATAGCAGTTGAAAGTTCACAATGAGCGAAAAATTGAACGCTGACTGTGACACCAGCCCCTAAAAAAAAAGGGTGCATATTTTTTCAACAAGATAATCCGTTATTAGTATTTCCTGACCCTGAAAACATAGTATTATACGCCAAAATGATTATCCTGTCTGTTTTTTAAGCAAAGATCCATCTTGGCCCCCCCATCTTGATATTTAAATTTGCCCAAGGGTGACAAAGTGGCACCATGCAGAATTTCATTAAGTATGTCTTGGAGAAACACAAAACACCATAAAACATTGGGCGGACCTTACTTCCAGGTTTAGGCTAAAAATGCCATTTGGAAAACAGACTTTACTTCTTAACAGTCGCGTGAATGGAGGAGAGCTGCACGGAAGCGATTAGAAGCGATTAGAAGGTCAAGGTAAGCGTTTCAGTTACTCGCACGCTAAACAGAAGTGTTACGAAAGCTAATACAAAAAAAAAGCATCTAAAACGTTACTTTCAAACTGACCGAATGATTAACCAGTATTCATGGAAATGGGACTTGGCAGTGAAATTTACTCCGACCTTGGCAACTCGACAACTCGTATTTACTAACTGTATTGTACGTCTTCTTGGACGGTTGGGGTGGAGGGGGAGGGGAGGGAGGGGGCCATCCCCGTCGTTGCTATGGCCCCGGTACAAATTAGTTATGTTAATCTGTTAAAACATGTCAAAGTACGTGGTCACTTCGAAAACCTAAACCAATTCACAGTTACGAACTGAAAATTATGTGTCCCTATAGGAGAAAGGGAAAACTATCATCTCATATTGACCTGACGACAACCTCTAACCAGAGTGACACTTGAGTTGATCTGGTGGGGAAATGTATCCCTGAAATCACACTTCATACCAACACTCACGTCGTGCAGTGAAGCATCGCGTTCGAACCTCAACTTAGACCATGGTGTGCCTGGGTCTAAATTTTATCCTTAGTCCCAAGCCTAACATGCTCCTTAACCGTAGGATTATCGCTAAACCTGATTGGAAATCACCGATTTTTTCAGCTTGAGACTAAATGCTCCGTATTAAGTTAAGCTGCAGCTTAGGGGCTCTACATTCTTTAGCCCTCTACTTAGTTCGCATTGGAAATCGCAGGATATTCGTGATACCAAACTTACGCCCAAGATTAACTGTAGACCTCAACTGCAAATCCCCACCGTATGAGAATTAACATGGGAGCCCTGACCTTAGCTAGCTAGCTTGTTAGCTAACTGGCCAGTAACATAAATCATCGTTATTGAGGGCAAGATTTCTCCACAAAGAACACCTTTCCGAACTTTAATGATGTGGTATTCTTCGTTACTGGACCCAGACATCTGATTCCAACTATTTCCAAAGATTTCTACTGTATGGAGAATTTACACCAGTATGCTGAAATCATGACTGTATAAGCTCGTTAAAGTTTAAGGACACAGTCTGCTAGTCAGCCACCATCTGACAACAATTACACTAAACTCTAAAAATGACGCCCTAAGCTCGAACAACAATAACGGTGGGGATTTCCAGTTGAGGTCTAAACACGACCAGGCGTAATGTAAGCCCCGGCCTAGCTAGACCTCGACCTCAGGACTAAGCTTCGGACCAAATTTACTGGTGATTTCAATACTTGTCTTAGTTGGGGACTTACTAGTACAGTACTAGCTAGACCCCGACCTTTGGCCTAAAGTAGTACCGGGTAATCTTGGCGATTTCCATGTTGAGGTCTAGCTAGCACAGTACTCTGATTGGTTAATACCCTTCAAGGGACGTCATATCACCTGCCCCAAAGCAGAATTTTCTGCCATTGTCTGCGACACCAATTGTCAGGGAAAAATTATCTGCAGCTAATCTGTTTTTTCGTATGGTTAAGTGCATATTTATTGGTTTTTACTGAATAACTTTTCAGTGCTTTATTCTATTGATCTGGCTCTTCCATCAACGGAAAGGTCTCGTCGAGACGATTAAAATGGTGTACTGAAATGTCCAAATCGGTCAAAAATTGGCGAAATAGCAGAAATTTTGTCAAAACGGCACGTTTTATCTGCGACTGTGCCAGATTATATGCGACATAGTCGCACCCCTTTCTGCATTCAGGATCACCTGTAAACAGTATCAACGCGTTTGGCTTCTCCACGATACATCGAGATTCGCTTATCAAATTGTTTTCAAGCAAAAATCGGTAATTTTCTTATTCGGTTTCCAGGATAGCAGTTTTCGTAAAACTTAATTGTGACTGTATCAGTTTTTTTTTTTTTATATTTTCTTCCCAAATTTATCAGGTTTCAGTTTAAAATTACATAAACAGGCCCGTAGCTATAGCCATTGACGATGGGCATTGGGTTAAGGATATATTTTGGACGTCTAGGCTATATAATGAATGCCAATGACTGCTGTGTGCAAGCATGACAGTAGGGGAGAAATATTTTTCAAAAAGACTGTCAAGAGCTGAAAAATAGTGAAATCTTTGGTCAGTTTTATTCTAAACGACGTAGAGGGTATTACTGCAAAAAACTTGCACATTTTAAAGCAACAACATGTTACAGTTTTTCAAAAATGAAAAAATATGGGGGAAAATGGCGAAACCTTTCACTCAGTTTTGTTCAAAACAATTTGAGGTATATTGGAGAAAAGCTTTTAAATTTAATATGAAATCGACATGCTCCATTTTATTTTTTTTCTCCCTTGATTCAGGGATGTTAGGTAATTGTTTCCCTCATTTAGTGTCCTTTGGTTGCTTTTGTCCTTTAATTTGAGATCTTATGGACTCTTATTGTCAAATTGTTTTCAACAAGTTTGTTGTATAAAAAATGGAATTGTTTCTGCATTAATACAAAAGGATCTTCAAATCGTAGTAGCGATAGGTTAACAGAAAAAGGACTACAGCAAATCAAACAGCCAACTCAATTTTCAACTCATTTTTTAATTTTGCCAGCTATACCCGATTTTCATGAAGTACGGATTTAGTTCACGTTCTGTTTTAACTAAAACAATGGCAGAATGAGCTAGCAGACGAACTAGTAAATGAAATTTGTGACATTTCACGACTTCAGACAGCAAAAATTTGGCAGAAATCGTTTACTAAGTTTTGTTTTATGCATTTTTGTTAACGTTTCTGCCTTACTTAAGAAAGTTACTTAAATCCTGGCAGTGATGTTGTGTTGGAATATTAATACATCAGTACCTCCCCCCCCCCTCCCCTCCGAAATACCAGTTAGGAGTTACTCCTTACAGAACCGCCTTCTGTGCACTGTTTAACAGAGAAATTCTACATGAGGTAAAATAGCCAACTCAATTTTTAGTTTTTCTAACTGTGTATGATTTTCGCGAAATTAATTCTTATCAAGACTTTTAACTTGGCGGAGATACAGTTTAAAGCATATTTTATTTTTAGTTTCTACATTATCTATGATATTTTTAAGCCACGGTGGTGATGGGCTAACAGGCAAACAAAACGGCTTTTTCCCGCTAGACACAGCCTAGCTGCTCCGAGTTCGCATACTAATCTGACTAGCAGGGCCAAAAACCTGGAAGTAAGGTCCGCCCAATGTTTTATGGTGTTTTGTGTTTCTTCAAGACATACTTAATGAAATTCTGCAGGATGCCAATTTGTCACCCTTGAGCAAATTTAAATATTCAAGATGGCGGCCAAGATGCCTCAAAAATCATATATCGTCCATATCTTTGCATATAGAACAAACAGGATAATCATTTTGGTGTCTAATACTTTGTTTTCAGGGTCAGGAAATACTAATAACGGATTGACTTGTTGATAAAATATAGAGGCTGGTATCACAGTCACGTTCGATTTTTTGCTCATTTTCAACTTTCAACTGCTATTTTGACGTTTCTAATTTATGTGGACGACTCCAATTCGATTCATTCGAAGGGAGACATTCCCAGGGACGTTTTTATGGGGGGAAGGTGATGCGGCCACAATGTTTGGCCAGTTGGCAAATCAGTCGACAAAATTACATAATTTTTGGCCAGTCAGAAAATTTGTCGGAAATATTGCATAATTTTTTGGCTAGATGGAAATCATGTCGCTAAGGTAAAGGTAACTTTGCCCCAAACCCCTTCGACAATCCCAGTGTAAATGAACTAAGTCCGTGTAACTAAACAGGGCAAGAAAGTACCCTTCCAGGTGAAATGCTTCCATGAACAGTGTAACCAGTGAAATAGATCCCCATCTTTTCTTCGGAACTCTGAGTTAAAAAATTTACAGACTAAGTCCTCTACTAACAACTGAGGCCCACAGTCCTTCTTCCCAAAATCAATAGTGACAGTGACAAAGCTTGTCTCCTTCGATAACCATTAGATTACCATAAAGAGAACTAAGCCTTCTACGTACAAAGTAGAAGCAAATCCTACATCGGATAGTAAGAACTGTGAAAATATACAAAGCAAAATAGAACCCTCCTTCTTGTAGAACTATAACAATAGAACCTAGCGAAGACAAATTTAGTTTATTATGAAGAAATAGAGAGGTATGTCTGCTGCAATAAAGACTAAGCCCACTCCCGTACAAATGAACTGGTCCCCTACCATTCTGATTGCAGAGAACATACCTGAATTACCGGTAGAACTTCAGTAAAACCCTGTGCAGTGAACAAGAAATTTCATAAACTTTGAAAAAACTATCTTTCTTGAAATTTGACCGTACTCTGCTTCAATAGTGAATAAATAGTTAACCTGCAACCATAAAATAGTATCCTGACTTTGCCATGTTACCCAACATTTCGTATTCACCATCAAGTTCCAAGTTGAGTTAAATTGAGTTGTCATCGGAACTACTGTTGAGGAGCATAGTATGTCATCGGAAGGTATACGTGAAAATAGCTGAAATATTAATTTTGAGAATTTCCCTCAACTTGGGCAGAGTGAAAGCAGTTCCATTAAAATTACCAAGAAGGAGAAAACTTGTGTCTCAAAATTTAAAATAGATCTTAACCCCAAACCCAACCCATGTGCGCTAACGGATGTGGAAGGAAAACCCAAAACCAGCGGGACTTCGTAGTTATTCTGTTTGCGTAAGCTCGAACGCCATTCAACGCAAACAAGGTGCAGAGAGAGAAAATCGTAAAAACCCACTGGAAATGCGAACAGCGAACAGCATTTCTGAAGCTTGTGTGTCAAGATTTATGTACGACACAGACGTGTCCCTAAAGTTCCAACGTGTGTGGTACCTCTTTTGGTAGTCACTGAAAGAAGGGACTGAGAAAGAGTTAAAAATCCTTTCTTGACTATCTGCAAGTTGAAAAAAAAGAGAGAGGACGGAAATAAAAACTTTAACATCAAGACAGCAAGACAAAATTGAACAATCGCAATAAAAATATTGAACTTTCCCAGCAGAAAGCCAAGAAGATTGTATTGTAGTGTTATTCTATTGAAATGTATTTTATTGTGTTTAAAAATGTGAATGCAAGTTATTGATACGTCTCCTAAAAAAAAAGAGAGAGAAATAACAGAAGTGGTAAGAAAACTGCCCCTCCCCTGTTACAGCTTAACTGTGAAAATTTAGAACATAAATTTAAATAAGAAATTACAAAAAGGAAAAATTAGAATCTTTGGAACAAAAATTATTATGAAAATAAATTAGAGAACCCCCCTCCTTTTTTGCTAAACAGTAAGTTGCATTCCGAATAAAGTGTTGAAGCTTGAAAGGTAAAAAGAGCTTCTGAAGTGTTTATTTCATGTTGTATATTCTTTAGTGTCATGTATGATTGGTAGAAACCGTAAAAGTTAGTAGAATTGCATTATTGCTGCCTGTGTTGCGTGCTAAAGAACATGAACTCAGGATGAGTTATTTTCTACATGAAATTGCCTAATGATCTTGTGAAAATGTATGTGGACTTGAAAACTCAGTGACGAGTGCAAAGCATTTTGATGAAATCCCCTCCCCCCTCTAAAAGCAAGTAAGAATTCAATAATAAGTGATATTAAGAAGTTTTTACAGTAAACAATAATAAACATTATTTCTGAAGATTGAAGAATTTTGGTAGAGGACATGTACTGGAGGACAGAGAGCATAGTCTAAAGGATACTTGGAGAGGGAAAACAATAAAAAGGTTAGTGCAAGAACCAAAGTTATCCTAGTTCTGCAGAAGCTGGCCATTTGGTCAGACAATGGCTTATATTCCTTCTAGCCCAAAGCGAAGATAAAGTAACGAACTGTAACGCATAATGAAGCAATAGTTTGGTAGTAAAAAGCTTGCTTATATGAGTACATTGTTGATTGTTTCCATAGAGCACGGCAGAACAGAAAAAAAAGAGAAAAATAATATACTTAAAAATAACATAATGAAATCCTGCCGAAATGGACACGACGAAGATTGCCATAGAACCTATATCAGAAAAAAACCCGTACTTATAATTTATAGACACTTCTCCTCCTCTTGCTATCTCTGTCCAAAGTAAAATGTGCTCAGTAGTTGGAAATTCGGAATTGGTAATCCGTAGTTGGCAATCTTTGAGTTGCTATAAATTCATGAATAACTAAATTAAGGAAATATTTAAGTATTAAAGGTACGAAATTGGGAATAAGATTCATCAGACTACTTCACAGCCGTACAAAGAGAAAAATACAAGTAAGAATTGAGTGAAATGTTTTGACATGTTTGTAGTTTAGAAGTTTAATTTATCTTGTGTTTAGCCAGCGTTCTTTGTGTGTACCGAGTTTGATAAAAAAAAACTGGTCAAGGTTGGTTGGAAGTGTTGTATTTGTGTGAGTGGTGGATTTCCATCTTTAAGAGAGGACAAAAAATTAGAATCGACGTCATTAAAAAATAATTTGCATCAACGGAAAAAATTGATTTGGAAATCCAATACCCACATGTCCTCTTGTAGACCTGAATAGTTAGAAACCGTAAGAGTTAAATTGCTTGAAAATTTGTATTTAAATGTTTGTATGTGAAACTTAGTAAGACCCTGCGGAAGAACAGTGGATTTTTATGAAGCACATTCTTAATTAAAGCTGTTAACAAACTAAAAAAAACGTAACTGTATTTGAATTATTAAAATTGGCAGAAATTCGAAGAATTGTTTAAAACAAAAAATAAAGGCGTAAACGTAAATGTGTTCTTCATGAAAGTCGAGCTTCCTAAAAATGGGTGGTTTGCATATTATATATTAGTGTAGACTGTAGATGTTGTGGGTATTTGAAGTTCCAGTAGAACATAGTAAATGAAAACGCTAGCTACATCACTAAACTAGTTAAGAATAAATAAATAACTGAAAATATTCCATTGATTAGTTTAAGTTCTAGAAAACGCTTGATCAAAGTTTATCCAAAGGTGTGCGCAAGCATGCGCAGCTAGTAAAATTCTTGAAACGCAATTTTAGTAAAGTGAGTTCAGTTCATTCTATGTTCTATAACTTTAGTCTTTGTATTCGATATTTATTAATTAGTACAGTAAAGTAACTTGATTATGTCTAGTATGAGTATAAACGATAACGTAGTTTAGAAGCATTTAAGAAAAGTCTGACTTCCCCTTACAAAAAATTTAAAGTTGGAAATTCGTTGAAATTTAGTAAATTTTGCAAAGTGGTGCTGCACCCAGCAGCCACCATGACCAAATTTTAAAAGTTTTTTTAGTTGTTTTATTGACTAATAAAAAGGTTGCCTGGTAATTATAATTTGTTTGCATGTTTGTTTCTATACATGGATTAATATTTTTTAGTAACTTATTGTTTTGTAACTTTGCATCTAAATGGTTGACTTCCAGTAAATCGGAAGATTGAAAATGTCGTGTGTGCGTTGAAAAAGTGTTAATGGGTGAAGGCCTGGTTCTTTCGCTGAAAATAACACGCCATCTGGCCAGAGTTTTCCCCCTCTTGCCTACGTCAGAAAACATGGCGGAACGGGTGCGGAGCAAGAATATTAGTTCCTAAATTTGCCACCGTGTTATGGGTAGAGTCCGCCAATTGTCAAGCATATTTACACAGAGGGAAAACGCAGAAGGAGCAGCCAATGAAAATCGTAGACTACCTGCCTGTCAAAAAGGCCATATTCGTTGTAGTGAAAATTTGTATTGGAATTGATTTATTTTTTATATAAACATGCATAATAAAAATTATTGAAGGTGCCAAAGTTGAAGGCCCTTGGCTAAAGAATGTAACCAGTGGAACAAACTCCACGGGGCAGAGGTTTATTAAAAGAAAATTAATACTGAGCTGTTTGAAACAGCCACGGAGCCATGTGTTTAAAAGTCCCACATTCCCTTAGCAAACCCCCTTATAGTAACATGATGCATTTGAACCCTGTTGGAAATGCGATTATTCAATGATTTGATTAAATTGGACCCCCCCCCCTCATTAGACTTGTGAAATTAATAAATTGAGAGATTGGTTTGGTCCATAAGAAATAAAATAAAGATATCAGCGAGATTCTATTGTGTAAAAGTAAAATTAAATTAGAAGTTCTTTGTTCAACCCTTTGAGCATGAATATAGAGTTCTATGATGAAAATGACAGTATGACGATATCTTTGCCGACTTATGTAAAATTATATGTTTCTAGGACCGAGGAATAAGCCTTTATTACTTGTACTTACAACCTAAATTGAGTTAATTGAATGTTTTGAAATTAGTAAAAAAATTACGTTTTGCATGGCTTTCCTGCAATACGCCGAAGTATGCAAGCAAAGATTGCTTATGTATTTGCTGTATATGTTAAACGGATTATTGTGAAATTAAAAGACTGTAAAATTAGTGCTGCCTTAATGAGCCACCATCGCCAAATCTTTTGAAAAGTTACGAATTGTGTATTGTTTGGTATTTTTGGAAAGGTAATTGGATCCCCAGTTTATTGCTGGAAACGATATATTTTTATCAAATTTGGTTTTTGAGTTATTGATTTTGCAGATCAATGATGGATCTTGGTCGGGAAAGAACTGCTTGAAATTGGAGTACATAGAGTCGCCACCAGAAAGCGTGGGTGTAGAAAGTTGGGGTGGGACATTATTCGGGCCATGGCGGAGAAGTTTTGGATAGGCCCACTTGACGCGTGTCATCACGGATCGTGACGTCATAAGTTTACTTTTTGCCGAATTTGGAAAAGTAATGATCTGGAGGTGTGGATAAAATTTAACTGAAGCCAATAGTGTAGAAATGACGTAGTGAGGCCCCGCGCATGCGCTCAGGGCTGATTTGGGCCAAACTCCGAAAATTCGAAGTTTTGGTCGGGGCAGTGTTCCGTGGATTTCGTTTGGGTTGGTCGTGTTCTTCGTTTGCTCTGAAATTTACAATCCTTTATGTAGAAGTGGGAAGTTTGAAAAGTTTTGTGGGTGATAGTGCAAGGAATCAAGTCGGGTTTAGGCGAGCCTCGAGAGTGGCTTTGCGATAGTTTGAAGTAGTTAAAAGCCTCGAGCGTGGCTTAGTGTTAGTCGAAATTGTTAAAAGAACTTTGAAATTGTGTGAAAGAGAAGTTTCTGCAGTGAAGAAGTTGTTGAAATTTTTGATTGATTTTCGGGAAACAACGAACTTTAGGTTTTGAAGAAAATAGTCGCGTGTTTAGTGCTCTGTGCTCCTAGTTGCGTTCCAGGCCAAGACATCATCAGTGGTCAAGGGAAGTTAAGGTAAGAGAGAGATAGAGTGTGTACCTTTGTGATTTTTTGACTTGGGAAGCTTTTTCTGTGTGTTTGATTTGATAATTTTGGGTATTTGGCAATTTTAATCGATATTTTATAAAAGTGATTTGGCATAATAGTTTTTGAAAGTTAAAGAGTAGATTGATTTGGGTGAAAGTGTTAATTTGATTTTGTAAACTAAGAATTGATTTAATTTTGGGAAAGATTTGAAATTTGAGTAGCTTGTGAGTCGTTAATAAATTAATTGGGAAGTTATTAAGTTGTTTGTTTTATTTTGAAATATTATTGAGAGTTAAGATCTATTCGGTTCGATTGTTCAGGAAAAAATAGAAAAGTACTAAATTAACCTACTTTACCAAGCAGTTGGGTGTGAACCTGACCGAAACCTGTGTGCTAGTGGTAAATCAGTAAGGTAAATCAGCTAGTCAACAAATAAATTAATTTGTGTGTGTGTGTAATTGCTTCACTTCCCGAGAGGCAATCCATCTATTTACACCACACCTCCAACTTTAATCTTCCTGACGTCTCTGGACATTCCGACCTTTCGAGTGAACCTAAATGGAGTCATCAACCTAAATTACAAACGTCAGAATAGCAGTTGAAAGTTGAAAAATCGAACAGTGACTGTGATACCAGCCCCTAGTAAAAAGGGCGTTGCTCGGTCCCTAACAATGCGAACCCATTTATTTACCCTTGATACAAAGAAGACAGTCCCACCTTTTGAATGATTATAATTGGGGTCTTCCGCCTAAATTAGAAACGGCAGAATAGCAGTTGAAAGTTGAAAATGAGCGAAAAGCGAACGGTGACTGTGATACCAGCCCTTAAAAAAACAGAAGTGTTACGCTAAACAGAAGTGTTACGAAAGCTAATAGAAAAATAAAAGCATCTGAAACAATACTTTCAAACTGACCGTAGGATGATAATGATTAACTAGTATTCATGGAAACGGGACTTGGCAGTGAAGTTAAGCCGAGCTTGGCAACTCGACAACTTGAATTTGCCAACTGTATTGTACGTCTTCTTGGACGGTTGGAGGGTAGGTTCCCTCCATCCCCGGGGTTGCTATGGCCCCGGTACGAATTACTTATCTTAATATATTAATACTTCGAAACCCTAAACCAATTCACATTTACGAACTGAAAATTATGTATCCCTATTGGAGAAAGGGAAAATTATCATCTCCTACTGACCTGACGACAACCTTAACCAGAGGGACACTTGAGTTGATCTGGTAGGGAAATGTACCCCTGAAATCACACTTCATACCAACCCTCACGTTGTGCACTGAAGCATCGCTTTAGAAAGACGTGCTTAAACCTCAACTTAGACCATAGTGTGCCTGGGTCTAAAGTTTATCCTTAGTCCCAGGCTTAACATGTTCATTAACCCGAGGATTATCGGTAAACCTGATTGGAAATCGCCGATTTTTTCAGCTTGGGACTAACTTCTCCGTATTAAGTTAGGCTGCAGCTTAAGGGCTCTACATTCCTTAACCCTCAACTTAGTTCGCATTGGAAATCGCCGGATATTCGTGATACCAAACTTACGCCCAAGATTAACTGTAGACCTCAACTGGAAATCCCCACCGTAAATCATCTACTTGGCGGCGACACACTAGATAACTGTCTTCCATGCCCGAGTAACAATGCAGCATCGGTTAACTTATTGTTTCGGTTTCACAATTAAATCGAATTGTTATATTGTAATTGTAACGTATATAAAATTAGAAAACAAAAAACGAGCTCGTTTGATGATTACGGTAAGGTTTAACTGATCCGAAGTCAAAACAGCAAAGTAACACAAATAAACCATCCTGTACTGTTTAGTCCACATGAAACCTTACTGTTGTAGACATGTAAATAAACGTAAACCTTATAGTCCAGTCAAAATAGGACATAAGGTGGAATGAAATCCTAAAGTCTTGGAACTTTGTAAGGTTGTTTGGGAAGGTCTAGTAAAGACTATATCAAAAGTCCTAATGATTTGGAGGTGAGCTGGCTTTGCTAGACCGTAAATTACCGAAAAAAGTGACTTTTCATTCGTTTTCTGTTAATATCTCGGAATCTGAGAGTCCTACCAAAAAAATTCCCTACAAACCTTAAAGAGGACAAAATTTGCCACAAAAATCATTCTCTTCATTTTTTTCTCTAGCGCCAGTAGTTTACGAGATATTCGAGTTCGAAAATTGAAAAATCTTCGAAATAGACAGACATCTACTATATGACTACGTGGTGTACATAGATCAGGTGAATACACCCTAACCTCATTTAAGTTAGTACACGATCATATAACACCAAACACTTGTTTACTGTTATACATATTTATTTACTACATATGCAGTTACTACACCAGGTTACTATATATTACATTGTATCGTAATATCAAGTCAACGTCCTCCTTCTGAAGGTTATTGTCCTCAACAGTTGGTGTCAGGCTATTCAGTCATCATGGCAATTGTGGCAGATAGCAGTACAACTCATGCTTATTTTCTTGCACCGACACTTGTTTGCACAACATGTGGCGTATCTGCAAAATATGAGGTTGATACAACCTCAGGGCTACAGCATCTTTGATTGCAGTAGGTACAAGACTGCCATTCTGCTAGGCTCCCAACCACAAAGTGCAGCTAGCTGGTAACTCATTACCCATCCATAGTTGCAGTTGGTGGAAAACACGAAATAAGCATTGCAAAGCTGCATCTTCTGAGTGAGGGAGGAATAGGAGCTCCGATTTCATGTTGGTGGCAGACTTTGTGAAGTCATGGCGCCTATGCAAGTTGAGGGTTGTTGTAGTAGGAGTAGCTCTATACAGGGTCGAAAAACTGTGATCTACCTCCGATACATGCTAATACTTGGAAGTTGAGTGGTTCAACACATCAGCTACTGAACGCAATGCCTCATGTCGTAACAGCAGCGTGTAACCGACTGCTTTCTCCTTCATGAAGGAAGCTTATGGCTTGTTGCACCCTGTGAATGCATGAGCAAATAGTATGAGATATTTGAGGCCCTTCTGTTGTTGTTGGGTTGAAGATAATACCTGTGTTCCTACCTTTCTATTACCGGGCTTGTAGAAGAATATATTTCTGTGTGTAGCTGTTCGAGCTGTAAGAAGAAATATAGATCTACATCTTCCCCAACAATGGCTACATTGTCACTGTCACTCGCTTTGGTGATGACGCTCCTGACAATTAGATTGTCAGCATCATCAGGTCTTTGCAGGTATTGTACTCCTCTGACATTTAGTTTTGGAGGAAGGCATCTTGATCAGCATGGCCTTATGTTCATTAAATTGAAACTGATATACCGAAGGCAGGACACAGATTTTTCTTGAGTCAGTAGACAGTTTCTCCTACTAAACGTCCCTCAACTTGCATAGGTACCATGCCAATCTAGATCGGAAATGAGCTACCAGTTGCAATTTGGGGCTGGGAGTGTAGTCAGAATGTCACTGCAACCAAAGATGCTCCTGAAGCTGTCCTCAACATCATATTTAGCAGATGCACCACAGGTTGTGGAAAGAAGTGTGGGTGCAGGAAAATAAGCGTGAGTTTCACTGCTATCTGCCACAACTGCCACGGTGACTATTTGAATAGCCTGACACCAACTGTTCAGTACGATAACCTTCAGGAGGACGTTTACTTCGACTTCATTAATTTACGTTATTAAATATGTATTTGAAGTTACGATTCGATGTTATAATTATGTAGTAACCTGATGTAACAAATAAATATGTATAGTGGTAAATAAGTGTTTGATGTTATATGATTGATATAGTAACGTAAATGGGGTTAGGGTCGGTCCACCTAATCTATGTGCACCCCGTTTAGCAGATCTCTGTCAATCACTGAGATTTCTCAAATTTAGAACTCTAATATCTCGTAAACTACTAGTGCTAGAGAAAAAATCTATAGAATCAAGTTTGTGACAAATTTTGTCCTCTTTAACTTTTGTAGGTAGCAGTTTTCTGGTAGGACCCACAGATTCCGAGATATTATTGGAAAACGAATAAAAAGTGACCTATTTTGGGGTATTTTATGGTCTATCGAAGCCAGCTCACCTCCAAATCATCAGGACTTTTGATATCTTCATTACTAGACCTCCCCGAACAACCTTGCAAAGTTTCAAGACTTTGGGATTTTATTCTACCATTTGCCTAAGTTGAGCCTTCGTTGACTGGACTATTAAGTAAGCCTTAGCATTAGACACGTAAATAAAATTAAAACCATATCCCAACTTTCAAAATTATTTTAAGAATAATTTAGTGCATAATATAGACTACACACTTTAGGGGATACATTTTTCAGCATTATTCTAATGAAGTTGTCTCCTTTCCGTTCATCCTATTGATACATAAACCACTTGTCAAGATTTCATATTCCAGACTTCAGGACTGGTGCTTCATTTGTATTTTCATCGGCATTTCCAGGTTTTCGAGGAGTCGCACGAACCCTGAATTACGCAATTTGCAGGTCTGTACTAAGCACACTAAAAGTATGGTTTTTACGATTTTTCAGCGATGTCATTTAGCCAAGTAGAATGAACCAATCAGACCTATCATGTTTTAAAGTAAAAACTGTAAAAACATGTGAATACAGCAGTAAGGTTTCACGTGGACTAAACAGTACAGGAACACGGCGGTATGTGAAACCTTACAGGAAAGTTCTTTTGTGTCACTTTGCTGTTTTGAATTCGGATCAGTTAAACCTTACTGTAAACATCAAACGAACTCGATTTTGTTTTCTGATTCGTGGTACTTTGGCATACCAAGTTGTCTCCTGTAATCCTTGAAAGCGCACTGAATTTCGTTTGTAAGTAGGGTTTTCTACAGCTCTTTTTCAGCGAGTTTGGCTTTAATTCGTATTATAACAGGCTGACAAGCCAACTGGGCAACGAACACCGGCCATTAAATTTACCAAGGTGATGATTTGTTTAGGCTTTTAAAGCGGATGTAAGTAGTATTGTATCACCGAAATTGTATTTAGTATAGGGGTCAGTTAGGCTGTATAGTACTAACAATGCTACACTTCGGTGTACATACCTGTCTCGTAACTGATTCAATGCTATTTGAGATTTCAGTCTGTAACAGTTCCAATGCAATTCGAGTCTGAAGATTTCAAAATTTTCTCCGTAACAGATTTCAATGCTGAGGGAATCCTAGCATGACGTTGCAGTGTGCAGATTAGTATTGGGAGTATGGAGTTGTTGTGCGCACGATAGCATGGGACGGTCCAATGCTAGAAGATTATTGTGTACAGATTAGTATGGGAGAATGGAGTTGTTGTGTGCATGTTAGTATGGGAAGCCTACGGGAGTTGTCCATCGTTTGCGTGCAAGCATCTTCATCTATGTTTTTTTCTGAAAGAGAAAACCTCGGTGATTGTTTACAAGCTGAAAGAGAAAAACCTTATTTTATTGACGATAGTTTTGTCTTCATTCTGAAAGAGAAAGTTTTTGGTGGTACATTTGGTCAATAGTTATATCTTGTTTTTTTATTATTAAAATATTGTATATATTGACTAGTCTTCATCTGTACTCTTTTGTCCCTTGTTTGCTAAACTTGAGGAGTTAGGGAAACCTCTTTTGGAGATACCCCTCTCAACGCGAGCACCCCTGAGATTTCAGTCTGTAACAGTTCCAATGCAATTCGTGTTTGAAGATTTCAAATTTTCTCCGTAACAGATTT
>JAHWFP010121247.1:43635-56983 GCA_023313725.1 Lithobius niger
TCATATTAAACAAAAACTAAATTATTTACGGGATACATTGTTCAGGCATTTCCTTTAGAAGATTAAATTATCTTTCCAACGATAGGTAGCAAGATAAGATTGATCAATTAGTTACGGAGGTACACAATATTTAGTATATGCATGGTCGCCATTTTGAGGACGTCATAATGTGCTTTCCTTCAAATTACGTAAAAACTAAAAGATTTACGGAGTACATTATTCCGGCATTTCTTTTAGCAAATTAAATTACTTTTGCAACGATAGTCCGCACGAAAGGATTGATCAATTAGTTCCAGAGATAATTGGGAATTAGTGTATCGCACAGCAGTCATATTATGTTTTTCTTCAAATTAAACCAAAACTAACAGCTTTATGGCATATATTGCTCCGGAATTTCTTTTAGCAAATTAAATTATCTTTCCAACAATAGATTGCACGATAGAATTTATCAATTAGTTCCGGAGATAGTAGAGATTTACGACATCGCGTGGTGGCCATTTTGATGACGTCATCACGGCTATACGTCGTCACATCCGGGAGTCTCTCCCGGCGGATTTGTAAACTACAACATGTGAACAGCTTCCATGTACAATATGTAGCTTGTTGCAGGAACTGAAATGTTTTTGCACTAATAGCATGGACTAATTTGACCATGCGTGAGTAAATGACCTTTATATATCCCTTCATGGTCTTCTCACTGCTAACTTCTAAACTGTGCATTCTAGAAAATCGCTGTAAATTAGAAATGTGTAGAGAACTACAACCCAACGCCAAAGAAAAAAAAAAAACAGAATGAAAATCGGAGCAAAAGTAGAGAAGTTACAGTCAGTTCAGAGATAATGGCATAAACTGCAGTACAATACACCGGGATAGGTAGGCAAGCATCCCACCAAGAGATTGGAGACGAAAGTGAACATACTGCAATATTTTTAACAAACAACTGTTGTAAAGGCATGAGGCCTAAAAATTCCTGTCGATTGGTTAGGAGACCCAACACCAACCATCAACAACTCGGGGACACCTTTTTTTTTCTTAGCGCCAAAAAGCGCTAGGCCTATTTTTCACTTCCAAGTTTAAAAATTCGTATCTCCCAAAAAAATGGACTTCATCGACTCTGGTTTGCAGCTCTTAATAAACCTGAACTTTATCTAACATCCTGTGAAAACAGAACTTGAAATTTCACCATACTTTGGTCTACAGCTTCATTTGAAAAAGTGCTCAAACTGAGCGCCGACGCACGCAATCTCCGTCGCCATTTTCTACAAACATGTAAATATTTATTTGTATTTCTCGAATTTATTTCTAGCATAAAGCCGACTAGCTTAGTGCTGTGCTAGCTTACATGTTTACTATGTCTTCAATGTTTTTATTTTACTAAGGTGACGATTTTAGCAACTATGAAAACTTTAACCACAACAACGGTATTTTGCGGCTGCAATAATATATTTAAAATTTTATGCGTTATAGCATTTTAAAAAACACAAGCTGGTTTATTTAATCTTTTGCCTAGGCTTTTATAAAAGCATTATTTAACGTAATCTTTTCTCATGAACCCTACCTTGTTCAATATGGCAACACAAGTACGATTATTTTACCGGACATTTTAGTGTGTATCTTGTATTTTTATTTCAGGGCTCCGACCATAGTGATCTCAATTCCGAATGCACAACTAAGCCTTTGCCTTCAATTAATAATCATTTATTTTTACTTTGAGCATCAAACTTCGTCACCCCCCCCCCCCTTCCTTCAATAGTTGCAATGCATAACATTGTAGTGTTTATAAAAAATGTATAGGCCTATTTCACGTTGTTATGAGTTTAACTCAATGCACTACTCAAGCCACGGCCTCTAAAAACACCCAAAGTCGGCAATTCCCTTTTCCATCCAAGCTCCTTCCAATCCGAACTCAGTATTTTTTCTCCCCACCAATCAGAGTGCAAGGCTACCCTAGCCGTCCGCGCTGTCATGGCCGACTTCCGGTAGTGCAAGCTCGGCCGGTTTTGGTCAGTCACTCCTCCTCTAAAGCGACCCCTCTACCTCACACCCCCCCCTCCGTTGCTCTCCTACAGGTCCGCGGTTTCCCTCCTACCTGCAGGCAGGCAGCAGGTATATAACCAAGCTGAGGGAGAATTTCGATAGCATAGATAGCTCAAGGACTCAGAGGTTAGAGGTCACTACGGCGGTCGGAGCAGAGATGTCTAGTCCGAAGGTTGCCATGCCGGGCAAGGTAGTGGTTTAAGGGTAACTAGTTTATTAGAATTTAATTTTTGCAACAGAATTTCTAAATTTTTAGTCTTAACATATAAACTTAACTTCTAGACTTTGAGGGAATTTGTGGGTAGCCAAACGCAATCGGCATTTTGGTTTAGGGCACCCATGATTTAAGGGTTTAAGGTCCCCTTCCTAAAAACCGGCTTTTTTTCTTTGTTTATGAACTCAGTGTTCATTAAATAATCTAAGATCACCGAGATCTAGCATGTGTTATTGTTGAAGCAGGAGTTTTCAAAAAGGTAGTTTTCCTTGTAACACTAATCTTGATTCAGTGTGATTGATTGATTGACTTTAGTGCAAGAGTTGCTACAGCTTTCAAAGACTATTTTACATTCTGCAAGGGTCATGTTTGTAACTTAGAGAGTTGCGATAACTCACTCCGACCTTTTTCTAGTCCAAATTTCGTTGTGAACTTGAATTGTTCATTTTGTCGATTTATTTGTAAATCTCGTGCTTTTAATTGTAAGGCCCCGTTTTTATTTCGTAACCAACTAGTTACCTCGTGTGTATAAATCTTGTCTTGTTTTATTAAAACAGAAAAGAAGGTTGTTTTGAACAACAATTTTGACTTTAGTCCAATTTAATTTGCAAGGGTTATTTTAATTACAAAACCATTTTTATTCTAACTCCGAAGTAGGCAAATTAGATTAATTACCCATCGTGGTGGCAGTGAACCATGATTAGATAGGTCTTCATAACTTAGGTAGGACGCTGACGCTCTTCTCCTAACCGTGCAGTAGACACGCTATGCTGTTTTCACAACAAAGTAAAAACCGCCACTTATGAACTTATCTAAAGTAACCACAAATACGCCAGATGTCGGTGCTAGAGACAGTAGGCACCTCAAGACCCTGTAAGCGCCGCTACACTGTAAGTAACGAGACAATTGCACGTAACCTGACTGTGTGCCTACAGTGACGTGCGTAGTAGTGGCAATGGTAGTCACGTTCTCACAGCGGTGATTACAGCCACCGACTAAATTAGCATGGTAACCCCTACTACGCTATGCAAATTCATAGTATAAAACAGTGCCTAAACTTGATAGTGCAGCATTCAATACAGTATATATTGAGGCAAAGGTAACAAACGTAAGTTGCGCTTACTGAAACTGTTCAATGTGACCACCGTCGACAACAATACAATTTTGCAGTTGTTTGCTAATAGCTGCATACACTGCCTGGAGCATGGGACCGTCAACAGTGGCACATGCGTCTCTAATGCACTGCTGTAATTCCTCTATGTTTCCAGGGGCAGTGAGGTACATGCATATCTTAATGTAACCCCAGACGAAAAAGTCAAGGGAGTTAGGTCGGGTGATCTGGGTGGCCATTCAACTGGCCCACCACGGACGATCCACTGGCCTGCAAGTACACGTTCAACCACTCACGAACAGCTCCACCATAATGTGGCGGTGCACCATCCGGTTGCATCCAAAGTGTTGGGATCAGATGTAGTGGCAGACTACAGCTGTCAAAATCATCTCTAAGTAACGTGTCGCGGTGAGGTTGCGGTCGTAGAAGACTCGCCCTAAAACCCGACCATTGTACAGTCCGCACGAAACATTTGTTCCCCATTGCACCTGGTGTGCTTTCTCTGACCCAATAAGGGTTACTGGAGACCAATAATGGGCGTTGTGAATGTTTACAACCACATCGCGGCTAAATCTGGCCTCATCTGTCCAGAGAACATGCTGCAGGAAATTTGGAACATCCAATTGCAATAATCATAACGTCATTCGATAACGCCGGGCTGCAGATCCTGGGGAAGGTGAATATGATAGACATGGTAGTCATACCTCTTCAACACACAGACGACCGAACTCTGAGAGCAACCAGCATTATGTGCAAAATCACGAGCACTGGTGTACGAATGGAGTGACACATACACAATGATTGCTGCTGCGTTCGCTTCATCAGTCGCTATCTGCGGTCGTCCCGAACGTGGACGACTGCTGAAGTTTCCTGTGTCACGCATCCGGTTCACAACCTTTCGCACTAGTGAGTGATTCGGTGGGCGATGTGGGAAAAGAGCATGAAATCTGTCAGCGATTGCTGTAAGATTCCTTCCACATTCCTCATAAATGACCACCATTTCAAATTGCTGACTATTGTGAACAAAACCATATTAAACACAAAAGAAAGGTGGAAGGATGAGGGCGTCATTTAACTTAGGTTATTGGTGCCACGTAAAAGGCTTCTTGTTTACAATTTAAGCCAGCCACTTTAAGCGGCTAAGAAAGGTGATAACATACAATACTAAAACCTGAAAAATATTGTTAAAGAGGAAGGAAAAGGCAAGTCAATGCAAAAGGTCAACCCTATTAAATGGAAATAAATGGAACTAAATGGAACTAAATGGAACCAAATGGAACTGAATGGAACTAAATGCACATAGAGATACAAAGCGGAATATGTAAACCTATATCAAAATATACCAGAATATCAAAAATGAGCTCAACATGCTCAAGAAAAGTGTGGATGTCCCAAGTAAATTCCTCAAGTGGAGTGGAGTCGTGTAAAAGTTTTTTTCTTTAAAGTTTTGAGAATAATTTCACGATCAAACGAGGGAAACACAGCTTTTATGTCGAAAGACGTCCAGCTATAGCCAGCTGGGACAAGAGTGTCTGTAAGATTCTTAATGACAGTGAACGAGTTAGGGACAGTGTGAAGTTTTAAAGCATAAAGTTTAACGGTTGGGGCCACTATTTTGACTAGTGCCAAATTTGGGGCATTATTGCCGCTAGTAATTAACCGTAAAGTGTTATTATTTTTGTGGGTTTTTTTTTTTCAATTTTTGGAAACACAAAGGGGGGTAGGTGATGCTCAAGCTTATAATTATCAAGAACGGTAGTGTCCCGTTTGCCAAGTTCAACGAGTTTTTTGAAGAACTTTTTAATGATGGCCGAAAATTTAGAGGTAGGGTTGTGACCAAGTTTGCAATTGAGATCAGTGTTTAATTAGAACTGATCTCTACAGAAAGTCAGGAAACTCGTTTAAGGGAACGTTGAATGGAAAAGACACATTTGGGAATAACCTATGGATGCTTTTGACTAAATGCACATTGAATTTGCTTGCCCGTTCGCAAATAAAAATCTATTTTTGTAGTCGTAGACGGTTATTCCAAATTTACTTTTATAAAGGTAATGCAGTCAACAACAAGTGCACATGTTATCAAGTATTTGCGCGAGCTATTCGGCTTATTTGGGATAAGTCGTACCTTAGTGTTGGACACTGGACTTCAATTCTGTAGTGCGGAATTTGAAACATTCTTGAAAGAAAAAGGCATTCACCATGTGAAAATAATTCCATACTGCCCCCAAGAAAACAGCAGCACTGAAGTGCTGGTAAAATCCCTGAAACGTTGGATGAAAGCCGGTCTTAAACAAGGACAGAATGTAGAAATGGCAGTTAACTTCTTAATTCAGTTACAAAATGTCCCGCACACTACAACTAAGTCGACGCCATTACAGTTGCTACTCAAGTGAAATGAAAGAACGCATTTATCTATCATGGCGCCTTCGACAAATGATAAAGTTATTCTAAACCAAAGAACATCAAATAAAGCTGTCTGCATATCGCCACAAACTAACCTTTCAGGTTGGAGTACCTGTGTATTGTCGAGACACAAGACCAAATGCTGAAATTCGAATGGAAGCAAGAACAACTTTATCGGGGGATTCTAAATCCCGATATCACATTTAAATTAAACACGGAATTGTTTGATGAAAGCATAGCGATATGATTAAAGAACGGGCTCCGGGAAATGATGCGATTTCCGCTGAAATCGTGCCACCTTCAGCTAATCAATGGAAAGAGAACTTATTTTCAAGTTGGTGGAGGGAGCCATTCGACAGCATGTATTTGGAAATCCAACATCATCAAAAGAGCAGTGAGTTTATGTCTGCATCACAACGTAAATCAAGGCTGCACTACATTCCCGAGTTCAAAAATACAAGAGCGAGTCCACAAATATCAAATAAAACTACACCAGTGTTAACTCCACAAAAGCCGTTTATTCCTCGCTCAGTGATTAGTGACACCGAGTTTCCACCATTGCTGTCCCCAGAAGTGAGCGGCAGGAGAGTTGTCACTTCTAGCATGCAAGACCCGACCCCGGTTATAATGCTTCACCCTCATGTTGATGAGGCTTCGTGTCATGCGCCTTCTTCCAGAAAAGAGATTGTAAGTTCATCAAGACGTTTGCGCAGAGCACCAATTAAGTTGTACTTGTAACAACCAGTTGATTTCCTGCTATCTGGGCAGCTAAAACCATGTTTCATTATGTCAGTTATGTCAGTGTTGATTTTTTTTCTTAGGTTGATCAACTTAACTAAGGTTGGAAAAAAATAACTGTTGCTGTAAATAATTTAAAAGTTCAATATCGATGGTAGAACTAAAGAAGCTAGGGGAAAATAAAATTATTGTAAATAATAGTTTAAGAAAAAACCAGCTAGTTCTGGGAGAAAGAAAATATCTTTTTCTGACTGTTGTTAAAAAATATATTTTAAATATAAAATTAAAAGGGGGTGATGATGGTCAATTTATTGTGGGGAGAAAGGAATGTAAATTTTAACATGAATCATATGTATCATGTAAGACGTGATTATTCCAGTTGTGATGTGGGGGTAACTTGAAGTATCTGTTATATCTGCAAGCCTCTGTAGTTTTACTTGCTCCCCACTAGGGGATTGTATAATCACTCGTTGTTATGAACGTCCGTTAAACACTATTTATCGTACGGTCCCTAACTTTCTCAATGCTAAAAACGTGCAGCGATATATCCCATATCGCCACACTAAAGTGTGGCGATATGGGATATCACCACACTAAACTGTGGATATTGGATATCACCACACTAAACTGTGGCGATATGGAAGCCATGCTCAGGGAAATGGCGATATGGCATTGCCAACACTTTCATAAGGTAGAATTCCTTAATAAAACCATGCGAGAATTAATTTTATTTTTTCAAATGTTAACCTACGTTCCTTGTTCGAAAAATAATTGAAACCCATGTTCTTTTATTAAGCAAAGGTAAAAGCAAATTAATTCTCGCATGGTTTTATTAAGCAGTTCTACATTTCGAAATCTAGACAAGAAAATTAAATACTTTAAATGCTTACTATTATCCCCCCCCCCCTGAAAAAAAAACAGCTGGCAACTGCTGTAAATCACAAATCTAACGTGAACTTGCGTCGGCCTTTCGAAAACACCAACTGACATAACGTAAACGAAATATACATGAATTTCATCCGTAAAAATTAAGCGTTACGCTATTTCCCTCCTTTCCCCCGAAAATTACACCTACAACGTCCCTAACTACCCACATAGTTCACAAGAATACGTTACCGCTGAATTGTCCGTATTACGTCCCTAGTGACCAAACCTTTCCTTTTCGGTCGTACACATCCACAGCCTTCAGTTTTCTATCAGAGAATGACTTAACGCGTAGACCCCCGCTCAGAAAGCACATTATGCAAATTAAAGAAAGACGACACATTACGTAAAATGAGATGATTAAAAAAAAATCAAAAACACTTTTTAGGTTAACCTAGAGTGAACGACGTAATTTTTCATGATGAAGTTTACGTAATGTGCAACATCAGTCCAATGACTTTAAAAAACAAAACGCGTTTCTCCTAAACCTTTTTTTAAAAGAAAATCTCTGCCTCTAGACACACACCCCTGCTAACCCCCGTCTCGCTCAAATGGTATCGGCCGCAAACCAGACTGCATCAAAACAAAATTATGCAAACGTGACGACACAAAATTTGTATATACAACAGACCTTGCAATTCATTTGCGAAGGCAAACTTTCCATTTACCCCAAATTTTTATTTTTATTTCGAAAGTTAGGGACCGTACGATAAATTAGTTATAGTACCCGTGGCGAAATGTATGGGATTTATGACCCGATGGGCGATATCCCTCACATGGCCAATCCGCTCGAACTACGTCGCGATGACATCCTCGGCTACGCCTCGGACGTCATCTTGACGTAGTTCTCGCGGATTGGCCATGTTCGGGATATCGCCCATCGGGTGATAAATCCCATACAGTTCGTCAGGGGTACTATAACTATTACGTAAGGAAGCTCCTCCAAGCGGCTGATGCTACCCATTTATCACCTCATCGTGTCTCTCTGAGTTGCTACTATGAACCTACACGATACGCAAGTTAATGAATATTGCACCCCTGACATTTAACGGAGGTTTCCAGCTCACCTTAGTGGGTTTCAACCCCCCCCCCCCCCCAACCCCCACTATAATCTTTTTGCTTTAAAACGTCAAGTATGATTCAGAATTGAACCGGTTTTAGCATTACGATCATTATTTAATACAGATGACGTAAGGTAAAAGAACAACTGAGTAATAAAAAACAAACGTAGGCTAGAGTTGCATCATCTAAGATGACAATTATAAAAAAAAAGTTTGATCCTACCCCCTTACTATTTTGGCAAAAATTGATGTTTTTGCTTTACGCAAATTGCAATATGATCATTAATTACTATACAGATGACGTAAGCTCAAAGTATCTCTAAATTAACGTACACTAGAGTTACATCTAGGATAAAAATTCAAAAAATCAACTCACATTTATACTAGTGAACAAACACCACAGCTGGGCTAACAATGGCAATAAAGTACATCCAGAAATGTGATCTGCAAGCCGCATTGTTCATAGTGTTTGGCAATATACGTAGTCCGTTACATTCAGGGCTTGCACACGAGCTAATACAACGCATTCTCGTCCTCAATTCATTTAGATAGATACAAGTGTTGCCTAGGTTACTTTTTGAACAGTCACGGACAACAGATACAATGTCCTCTGAAACAAAAGGAAAACAAGAATTTCATGAAGAAATAAAAATACATAAAAAGTTTATCAAGCTGGATGTATCAAGCTCCAAGTTTGAGCAGAAGAGCAATGTTGTTGCTTGCCGCCCCCTGCACCTGGCTCCCCCCCCCCCCCTCCCCGTTAAATACCCCCCTGCAGTTGAAGAACGGAGGGCACAATCGCTACGCGTAGAAGCCATCATAATCAATGCTCCGATTACGCTCTTATTATTAAAAGCGACGTAGGTTCCAGTAATACAAATCAACTAAATAGGGCTAAACATTCAGGCATGGAGTACGACCATGGTCGATTTTTTTTTGGAGGGGGAGCAACAACTACCATCCGACCATCACACCAAAGAAAAACATCTCATTCTGAAAAAAGGACCTCAGTGTCTAAAATACTTAAATTTATAAAACAAAATGTAAAAGAATAAAAAAAAGTGGGGGGGGGGGATTTGTCCTTACATCCGTTGATCCCGTCTAGACACCAATCAAACAAGATAATGTACTTTGTACCAATGAAACAAGATAATGTACTTTGTACCAATGAAACAAGATAATGTACTTTGTACCAATGAAACAAGATAATGTACTTTTGTTTCTATGATGATCCAAGCTGCACATTGGATGAAAAAATCTGACACACTTGCTATCAAAGAATGCTTGCCATTATGAAATAGCAACACTTATTTTCATAGACGAAAGACAAAGATCTCTATTGGGCTAAAGTTTACATTAGGCACATACTCGATATCCTTACGATATTGATTCCAAATGGCTCCAACACATTCCTAAATACAGGGACAGTTGGTTTTAGAGGCGGAAATGTGTTAAAACGGTCGCTTTGTAGCGCCACAATCCGTACATCTATATGGTGTTTGCGTTCGCTCGCCAGGCCGGCAGGGCACCTTATATTTTTTTTCGCAAACAGTTCCGATAGGCGGGTTGTTATTGTTAGTTTCGTGCAAGAATTTCATACAGAAATACATAAAATGCTTATGCAAAAAATCGCAACATTATTATTTTCATAAACGAAAGACAAAGCTCTCTATTGGTTGGTTCCGATAGGTGGGTTGTTATTGTCAGTTTAGTGTGGTTTTGCGTGGTTTTCTTGTTATTGTCAGTTAGGTTAGGTAAGTTTGGGATTTTGCATTTCATACTGAGGTAGTTAACTGGTTGGGGTTTGGCATTTCATACTTGCGCCGTTAATTGGTTAGGTTATGTTAATGATGATTTAACGAGTTTCCGCAATTTGGGATCAATTTGTAGTGCTTTCCGTGAAAATTAAAGGTAGGTTTTTTTTCTCTTTTTTCGAATTTCGGGCCATGTGCGTAAAGGAAACAAGGGAAGAAAACGGGCTCTCGTCCGATTTTTTTTTTAATGGACTAAGAATTACCTGCTGAGTAAAGTTTTCCTCTTCCATTTTTGGGGCAAACGCACCGTTTGGCCGTGGTGAAGGTCGAAAGTTAGCACCGTGCCGTGCCAGAAAGCATGAAACGCCAAACCCCAACCGGTTCATTACCTAAAGTGAAATGCCGAAGCCGTTTCCTAACCTAACCGACAATAACAACAAAACCACACGAAACTGACAATAACTAACCTGTTTACGGGGAAAAAATATAATCTGAGAACATGGGAAGAAAACGGCCTCTCGTCCGTCAGCACATAGAGTGCGGCCTTCAATAATTTCTGACGGCCTAACGAAGCCTTTGCCCCCCAAAAAAATTTTATGCGAAAATGTTGTTCAGTTGAGCATTCTACATCATTCTAGCCCAACGAGAGATCAATCGGTGAGGAGCCCTTATTCTTCCCATAAGCCGTTTAAAGTAAATTTGTTCTCTCTATTGTTTATTTTAATAAATGAAAGTGATAGTGGAATGAATTTATAATTCTGCCTTTATTCCGTTCTACGCACCTAAATGCACTATCCAGTTGTCTCATGCGTTTGTCGAATTAATTATACCAGGAGCCAATGAAACGAGCCCCACCGGGGTGACAACAAACTGTTACACTAAATAATCGATTATACAATAATTACCTGAATTAGCAGGAGTCACATAACTACACGAATTGCTAATACGCATAGAATCCTACGGCAGCCTTCCCGGCGAACCGTAAAGCAGCTGCCATTTTTTTTTTCAGTGATTCGCTAATAGCCCAACAACAGATAGAATTCCGTTTTCCGTGCATGTTGTCAAAACCTGAATAAGCTGAGCCAGTTCCGGTACAACTTTTTTTCATACAGAAACATAATTGGCAAAAAATTTTTAGTCAAGGACCTACAACTCTTCATATGCAAACGATTTAGCTATAAACTGTTCAGTAACAACGCCTAATATTTGCTGACGCGTCTTCTAATCGAAATCATGAAAAATCGACTAATATTTCAGTCACTTCCGGCCATACGACAAAGTTGACAGGCATGACCCGTTCAAATAAACGACTGGAGTGTGACGAAATGTCATTTAACAATAGCTCACCACGTAAGCCCCTTTTTCTCCCCGGCTGTATTTCATTAACTGCTTTATGCATTACATGCATACGCAGTTAGTTAAAAATGGGCATATACTCGCTTGCGTAACCTAATGTGGGGGTGTTTTGACTGCCTTGCAGTTTATTGGTAGTATATTTGATCTACCTCAATTTAGTTAAAATTAATTAGCTGGAATGCTAAACAGAGTGTACCAGGTTAAAAAATAAAGTCCAGTTGTTTACTTAAGGAAAAATTGTCCAAATTCACACCAGCTATATTATTATAGTGGCCATAAATAAAAATTGATATACCTTGGATCTCCTCCGTGATGATGGGGAAGTCAGATAGAGTGAAAAATGGTTTTAATCTTTTCACCTAGAACTTTTTAACCGTTGGTCCTATTTAAATTAAAAACACGCCGATTCTATAATATGTTCAACACAAAATTTTCTCCTAGAAAGCTGTGTGAAAAAAAATCGTTATTCTACCAGATAACTTGTTCTCACAGGAGAATCAAAGTTCTCCGAGTAGAATCCAACAAAACTGTGTTATTTATCTATTATAAATGGGATATCCCTCTTGTAGTCGGCACCTTTCATTCATACCCATTTGCATACAACTTAACCTATAATTTATGCAAAACATACGTCACCTACGGCCTCGCCCTCCCCTCCCCTCACGGCTCTCTCACCACTGTCTTTGCAGCTGAGCCGCAGAACCACCAGGGAGGTAGGTGCAGAGTGAAGGTAACACAGTTTCGTCGGATTCTACTCGGAGACTATGATTCTCCTGCGAGAACAATTTTTCTGGTAGACTATTTCTCCTCCGTAGATTCCTTCTCACTGTATTACCTATCCATTGTAAATGGGAGAATTACAAGAACGTGGCGCTAGGCCCGCATCACTTCCCTCATATGCCAGGCAACATACATCTGGCATCCGCTGCAGGCATGCCCCGCCAAACAAGCTTCCATGTCTCGGTGGTAATGTTTGGTGAAGACTGACGATGAAGCCCCAACGGCCAACGCTATAAGCCGTAATCTTTGTCAAATGCAAGACGTTTCACAGCCACCCAGCCACCGACTGTAGCCAGTGTAGGTCTGAACGCCAAACCACCTTATGAGTCCAGCATGACCCAGCACCCAAGGCGGAAAGCCACACCAAGTCCTATACTACAACCGTCCGTGCCATATCCACTTATGCAATCACCATACCGAACTGATGGTGACAGAAAACCTCTTACACCATATGGCTGGGCTCTCACATCGAAGGTACCATAGTACTAAGCCCGACCGCCAGCCTAACAACTAGGCCATCACTGCGCCTCGAACGGCATTAAGCCGACTACCCATCAAACCACCTCGCCTGTATAGAGTCAAACACCTTCCTGTCAGTCAGTCCTGCACAGGGTTACCCAGTCGCCCAAGCGTCCACCAAGATATTCGTGGTAACCTGACCCACATGACAACCCGCAAACCTCATCTGCATTACCCCATGCCAAACCACGTGGCAAACGAAACACTAATGACCTCTACACTGAGGCGTCAACCAAAAAACTCTCCCAGAATGTGTGGAATAAAGCCCATCCAGCCACAAGGAATACCACACACACATCATTTTTCCTTGTTGCTTCCCCTCGAGAAAGCCTACCATTTCCACAGTGAAAAATGCCTGTCTTCATTCAAAAGCTGTTTTATATGCTTGTTACACCGCCACATGCATATACAGGGTGTTCGGAAATTGGTGTCAAATATTTTGAGGGTCCGC
>JAHWFP010121248.1:7791-70080 GCA_023313725.1 Lithobius niger
TTTAACAAGTGAAAATTCAATCATATAGCCTATCCCCCTTTTTTACGACACACTTAACGTGTTTGTTTGTAATATATAGATATAAATTAGATGTTGCGTATGTAATCATTCTTGCTGAAGAAAAGAGAACGAAAGTCTGAATTTTTCATCTGGTTAGATTCCACATGTTGTGGATTAATCCCATTGCAGCTGAAAAAACCCAAATGAGGACAAACAATAAAATGATCAGGCTGTGCGAGAAGCCATAGGTCGAGTTCATGGATGCTTTAACACCGTAGTAGTAAGTAAACCCTTATCAGAGACAGTTGGACAAGGGTGAAAAATGCGGAAACTCGTACAGATAGAGTAAGTTATTGAGTCGCTAATTTGCGGCTTGGTATTATTTTGTAAACAGGCTTTGTTAACAATAATAGCTGTTCATAGGGGTGTGCGAGTTCAGCTTTTCCACGTCGAGTTGAGTAAAGTTAGTTTCATATAATTACACTAGCTGAAGCCCATGCTATGCACGGGTGGTGTTAGATTCACGGTTTGTAGCACTGGTTAGGTACGGTAGCTCATGTGTATGTCCATGTTTCATAAAATTTGAGCAGACACTATGTAATAAACGCTCAGCCATCGTGTGTCTCAAATTCTCCAACCAACCCCGACAGGTAACGATTTCCTTCCCTTCTAATGATCACTTTTATTATATTTGTTTATGCTGCTGGAAGTAAATGAGGCTCAATGAAGTCCCGAAGCTGTCCTTTCGAGAAGTGTGCTGTCCTGAGAACTTCCCCCCATCTTAGCTTGGTTTTTGACAATTGGTTTCTAACAATTGTGATAGATTTTCCTGATTTTTCGGCCCAATTTACCGTAAATCGTGGATTAAATGCCCATGAGCTTATGCAGTTAATATGGCAAAAATGGGGGGGGGGAGGCTTTAAATCAAGCATTATCAATTTTCTAACCTTTCTGGACATCTATTACAGAAATTTCGAAGCTTTTGAACTCTCTGAAAGACCAATGTTTACATCCTTTTAATTGCTGTGAAGAAGGGAGGACGCAAAGGGGAGAGATGCCCAGGCCTTATACAGGTGCTAAAAGCTAAAGGAAGAGTCCACTATTACTACAGGGAGCAGTCCAGTAAAATTAGATAAAAAATGGGCCAATAAAGGAATTAATTAGCAACAAGCTACAAATTTGTGGGATGGTCTCAGGTGGCGTGCTACAACATACTAAAAGTCCCCTGAAATCCGACCAGTGCGTTGTCCGCCATATTGGAAAAATGGCGTCCGAAAACTGTTTTTTCAATATACCTCGGTAACGGTTGCTCGGGCATGAAAATATGTTCTGTCAAAAAATGGACAGCATTCAATTTTCTACAAAAAAATGTTCTATCCATTTTTTTTCGTAGAATCAATGATTCAGCCAATAAACATTGTAGAAGAACGTTGAGCTAATGCCGCCAAGTTGGAAACATGCACCCGAAATCGGATTCGCTGCAGTTTAATCCGAAACTGTAGTGCATGGAATTGGCTGCAAAAAAAAAGTTCTATTCGTTTTTTTTTTTAAACTGTGTCAATGATACAGAGAATAAGTAGTGCCAAAGAGATCACGCATATGGCCCCAAATGAACCCAATGTACATTACACTTCATATAGTTGGGCAGCTTGGGGCCCAAAATGGATGGAATTTTTCACTTTCTGTGAAAAGCATGAATACATATGAAGAGTAACTTGAAAAAAAATAGCTATGATAGGACGTTCAATAAATCCCTTGGGGGGAGGTGAAGGGGTGACTTACCCCACCAAAAACGGTAGTTATAGTGATTTTCGTGTTCAAAGTATTCTTGCAAGCCCTCTAATAGTACAAAACGGATATGCTTCGGATTTTTTGAAAAGTAGGGATCTATTCTTTCCATCAATCTTACCTGACATTGTTTAACTTGAATAGGGACCGTCCTACGCCCAGAGGTAATGGAATAGCGGCAAAAGCGTATGGTGATTTTCGAATTCAAACTGCCCTTGCAAGCTCTCCAATAGCCAGAAATGAACTTGCTTAGGTTTTCTGAAAGGTGGGGAGCTATTTTTTCATCAAACCTAACTGAAAGTTTAAATTACATAGGGACCATCCTATGCCTATTTTATGTGTAGCTGTAATGGTGTAGCGGCTATTTCGAATTTCAGAGTGCCATTGTAATGCTCATTTTTGTATTTGTATCTAAGCTAAACAATTTCGGGTAGGATTGATGGAAAGAATAGATCCCCACCTTTCAGAAAATCCTAAGCATGTCCATTTCAGGGTATTAGAGGGCTCGATAGAGCACCGTACGCTTTCACTGCTACATCTTGCCTCTTCACCTTTAAATGGGCGTAGGACGGAGCCTATCCAAGTTAAACCTTCTCGGGTAGAATTGATGGAAAGAATGGATCCCCACTTTTCAGAAAATCGTAGGCATGTACATTTCAGTCTATTAGACGGCTCGCAAGAATACTTTGAACACGAAAATCACTATAACTACCGTTTTTGGTGGGGTGAATCGCCCCCTCGTCCTCGCTCAAGGGGATTTTTGAACTTGCTATCATAGCTATTTTTTCCAGTTACTCTTCATATGTATCCATGCTTTTCACAGAAAGTGAAAAATTCCATCAATTTTGGGCCCCAAGCTGCCCAACTATATTAACATAGGGTGCATTGGGGGCCACATGCGTGGCTTCAATTGGCACAGTTCATTTGCTAAATCATTGACTCTTGTGTAAAAAAAAAACGAATAGAACTTTTTTTTGCAGAGAATTCCATGCTCTGCAATTTCGGATTAAACATTATTATATGCAACCGTTTCCCGTGATATATTGAAAAAAACCGATTTTGGGCGCATGTTTCCAATATGGCAGCATTAGCTCAACATTCTTCTACAACGTTTATTGGTTGAATCATTGAATCTACGAAGAAAACGAATGGAACATTTTTTGTAGAAAATTAATGCTGTACCTTTTTGGACGGAACATATTTTCATGCCCGAACAACCGTTATAGAGATATATTGAAAAAACCGTTTTTGGATGCCATGTTTCCAAGATGGTGACAACGCAATGGTCGGGTTTCAGAGGACTTTTAGTATGTTGTTTAGAACGCCACCTGAGACCATCCCACACACTTCTATCTTGTTGCTAATTAATTCCTTTTTCAACCCTATTTTGACTGGCCTAGAGGGAGAAGGGGGCAGCAAGCAGTACTATCTTTATTCACATCATATAACTTTTAGATAATTTTTCGTACAAAAACGACAATTTGAGGGGTGGGCTTCAATTCCACTATTTCATTTTTTTGACTTTACAGCATTTTAGGGGGTGGGCTTTAGCTACAACTGGGCTTTTAATACACGATTTACAGTATACCCGAATTTCGATCTGAAAAAAAAAAGTAGTACTTGGTCAGCATAAAATATTCAAAATCCAATTCGAAGCCCCAAAATATGCTTTTGAAATTGTCAACGCTTGCTTTTAACGATAAGCATCATGACTACACCAAACGAAAGTTAAGTTTTTCAGGTTTTTTTTTGGAAAATAGGACCACTTTTTTTTTCTGAGTCCTGGGACTAGATTTTGAGCTTTTCTTTTAATTAACTAAGAATATGTGTATAAACTCAATATAATCATATACTGTAATTGTAAAAATTCTATTGCCCATTATTAGAGTCGATTAGACTCTTATGTATACGAACGGTTTGTCCGTGTATCTGTCTGTCTGTTCACGGTATAACGTTTTAACGAATTTGTCGAATCCGTTGGGGAAAGATTTTTGTTCGCAGCAAACGTACGAGGTACGTTATTTTTTCTTCAGCCGACTGACGTCATCCATCCACGACCAATTACTGGGAACTATGTAGCCTTCGTCAGCAGCTGATGTCATCACGCGCCTCCTCTGATCTCATTCATACGAACTGGATAACAAGCTTGTATAGGCATGTCAGCATGCGAAATTAGCGTAGACTTCTTGTTTGGACAATCGTTCATGACTTTAATGCTTAGTATTTTTTTTTTGGAAGGGGGAAGGAGAAATATTTAAAATAACTTCTACTGTATGACATTTTTCTTTGTTGTCGGGGCCGGGCCGGGCAAATTCTTCAAACTACTTTTGGGCAATGACTGTGCTATCTAGATATTTCATAGTTATCAGTCGTGCGACGTGGCAACGTCGCAGTTGGGTAAATGAAATGTTCAAAACGCCGAGACTAAACGGTTTGGAGGCTTCACGTATCGTAAAACTGCCAAACGGTGCTGAATATTTTTAATGTTGATCAGTTCACTAGTGTTCTAATTAAACTTGCAGTTTAAAATGAAACCAATTGAAGAATCGTAGTGGGCTCGTCTTTAATTGAGAGGTGTGCGCCGCCATGCCATCTGACGCAGTTGATAAAAACATGTTAAGGGGATTGGGGGGAAAAAAGCTAGAAATGCAAGCGACCACTGGTTTTACGGTTGCATACGCGTCGTGGAACCGCGGCCAAGAAATCATTTGGGTGTTTGGATTGTATTCTTAGGAGGGGTAATTATTCACACGTTTTAGACAATTAGTAGCCATATCGATTGCTGTATTCGCAAAAGAAAACAAATCGACTCTCACTATAATTGGCTTAAACAGGTTTATTCATTTTCGTTTTGTAATTTTACTCATTTTATTTATTATGCTATACTTGTAAGCCTATTTATATTTTTAAGCATTCACTTTAATTCAAACGTATTTATAACATATTCGATTAGGATAACTGAGCGTTAACCTAATGCCCGAATTCAACCAACACAACAACCGCATGAGCCGGAACGAATTTTTAACGTATTAATATTAATATTAACTACTTTCACGGTAACGTGAGGACTGTACGAGTTTGGTTGAGTGCGATGTATTGTTTTCGATGTCGGCAATAGATGGCACGATCTGTCTATGGTCTTGACAGCCTTGCCAGCACTGACCTCGACTTTTAAATGCTGTTAGTGTTAACCTGATACCTACATTCAACCAACACAAAAACCGTACGAGCCTGCACGAATTTTTAACGTATAAAACTACTTTCACTGTAACGTGATTATTTTTATTACTGGTTTCTGGATTGTGCGAGTGAACCGGAAGACGGACCGGAAGTGAGTCATGTACCTAACCAATTTAACAATCTTACATATATTTTAAATGCTGTTAACCTAATACTTAAATCCACTTGGCAGTAGCAATCTTCCAAGTTTTCATTTAACCTTCGAACTATTAGGTGCGATTAACTTGGCTAATAGGATTAACCTTGGCGGCCTTTCCCTGGTTGAATGGTATCACTACTTTGAAAGGCCGACCCCTTTTTGTAAACTTGGCGGCTTCTCTTACCAGTTTTGGGTGGATATCACGACTTTCATAGGCCTGTGAATGTACAAAAAATCCCACGATGTAATTGTCACCCCTACCTTTTTTGTCTGGAGGTATTTTATTGTACGAATGTTCTCATTCATAATTTTCACATTTGCTATTCCAAATAAATTAATAACAAGCGTAACAGTATGGTAATTGCAAGGACCTAATCAATTCCTATGGAATAAAAAATACCCTGTGTCTGTAATGAGAAATTTATTCGGGTCGTGGGGCAGATAATTCATTTTGAATTCGCGTACCGTGAAAAAAAAAAAAATTTGGATTTGGTGGGGGAAAAAACGACCAAACCTTTGCAATAAAAGATACTCGTCTCTTAGTGAACCACCTATTTGCAACAACAATGAATTCTGACAATTAGGTACTGAAACGATAAGCATGTTATAATCTACTGTTGGATGACAATACAAATAATGGTTACAACAATAATTTTGCACTTACGAGCCACTTCAGGACCACGTGCTTCTAGCTGCAACCTCCATTTTAGAAAATTTAGATCTGGCAACTTTCCCTAATCAACTGCAGACGTACATGGGCTAGTCACCAGTAAAATCAACATTATTGAGGACATTTTCTCTCCATGAAGGACACGTTCCCACATTTTCGTATTCGAGTTTTTCTTTCAAACGATTTGCAAAGATTTCTACCGCATGGGGAATTTACACCAGTATGCTGAAATCATGTACAATGGTTTCAGTTAAAAGACAGTCTGCTAGTGAGCCGCCATCTGACAACAATTATACTCTAACAATACCGCTCTAACAATTAAGCTCTAACAACAATAAAACGTCTACTTGGCAGCGACACACTAGCGTGTGTCTAGATTCAACCAATACACCAACCTTTAACATAGCATCTACTTTCACGGTCTGTCAATGGATCCGAAGTTGCACCTATGTACGGACGTTGGTTAACCGGAAGCCGATTTAGCGATCTTGTATATAGGCACTGACAGCGATTTTTATGTTCTACATTTTTACAGCATTAAATCTCTAGAATTAATATACTTTTTTTCTTTTAACTTGACGAAAGTTGAAAAACCAGAGTGACACCTCAACAAAGTCAAGTCTGACTTGAAATTTTGAGTTTCGCACACCCTTAGCTGGTGACCCACGAAATGTAGAATCATGGAATCCTGAATGCAAACACAAGCACGTCGTGAACAATATTAGACTTGGAAGTAAAACAATCTTAGATTGTGCCAAGGTCCTAGGGAAAGTGGATTTCCAACCAAGACCGATGTGAAAGACCGCCCCCAACCACATTTCACTTGGCCAGTTGAATCCTAAATAAGACTACAAATTAGTTTACTTAGGCAGCATCACTTTCATGGGGAACGCAGCATCACTTTCATGGGGATCACTACTTTATAAAGACATTGGTTTGTAAACATCAGTTTTGGGTGGATAGTTATTTGGATGCTAGAATCAAATTAACTGGGTGGTCAAACTGCACATTGTAATCATCTTTTCTTTTTCTTTTAGATGTGCATGTTTGAAGAAAAGGACTGGAGAAAGTGCCAACTTCAACTTTCAGAATTTCGGCAATGTATAGAAACGTATGAAAAATCAAAGCGGTCTGCTGCAGTCACCTAGCTGAAATGTTGGTCAATACAAAAATATTTTTAGGTGTGTGCCAAAAAGAGCTGTAAAAAGAAATATGTGAAAATAGCTGTACATATCTGTATACCGTTATTTAATGGCCTTTATTGAAAAAAAAAAAAGTCCTATTGTTGTATTTTTACACACTGTATTAATCACAAACAATATGCAATAATTTGTCAAGTAAACTGTACACAAACATTTCTGAGCATATCAAGACTGGTCAGCAGGTAAAGCATGTCAAGAGAGCTGGAATTAAATCAATTGCTTGGTTCTTCGAAGTTGTGTGAGAATTGGTTACGTAGACTTAAAACAATTCCACAGCAGTTAGGATAGAAAAAAAAAATCACTAATAGACGTTTACTTAGTCCCCTATTGCATAACTACATTTCACAAAGCAAATAAACAGCTTTTCCTTCAGAAATCAAAATCAAGAAAGACTTGCCCCAAGAATATGTGGTGCACTTTAAAGATCACTTGCCAACAAGATTTTTATAGTGGTCTTCCACTTCTTACCTAATTGATTCTTAAAACGTTTGAAGTCAACACCATTGGGAAGGGTGGCCAAAGAAGGAAACCCAATCTCAGTTACCTCCACAAATGAAGGCTGGTATAGGCAATCTGGCACAATAAATTGCATTGTATCCCAGCTGAACTGCTTTTATTTTTTAAAAGGGTGTAGCGATCAGATATTTTCCAGCTGTACCAAGCCAATTAGTAAAGAGACTGCGTACTGAACTGACGCTGGCCTTGTTAACACTTAATGTTAAGAACCATCTACACTAAATTTTAGAGAATTCTTGCTCCGACTGTGTATTAATTAGTCAAGTCGAGCGTGGATGACGCTTGACACAATCATATTTTTAAGTATGGACCAAGAACGAACAGCAATTCGATTTTCATGCTTGGCAACTTTATTTTGGCCAACAAATATAGTTACATCTAGATGGCCCATCAACAAAATTTTATGGTCAAATGAGAATAAATCAACACATGTGGACACCCCTCCTTCATTACGGGGGAAGAATTTATGAACACACAAGGTAATTGCAACAGCTTAAAACCAAACCAAGGGAGGCCCACTACAATATTTAACTACATTAGCAGAATATTCAGCAACTGAGGAAGTCCAGCATGGAAGTGCAAATCTTTGTTCTGGACTTAGAGTTCTGGCATACTACTCTGCTAGTCCTAATTCAATAAAATGGCAACATACACAATACACAGCTGGAGGAACAGATTTGGGTTCACGATTATCCAATCAGAATGGCAAACAACTCTGCACGCAATGGCAAGAAATGCTCTACGAAATTAACATTATAAAATATTACCACAATTTCATACCACGCTCGTTTGTAACGCAAGTGCACTGTAAATCTTGCATTGAAAGTGCAAGGTCTACCTACTCTACATCAATGCAGAAGGTAACGGTTGTAAAAGACGTCATAAAATTCTTGGAAGATAGATTACACAGTAAACAAATACTTAACTGCACTTCAAACAGTCCGTAAGTGGTTAAGCGATGTGTCCTCGCCTTTATGTACATAAAATACTGCCACCATTTTTTTTTTGGTCTTCAAAATCCTGGTCATACTTTTTCATAGTAGTAGGTCCACTTAGATTATGGCTGGAGTCGTAGTGAGCAAATAACATTTCAACATCGTACCAGTCATTTTAAAAATGGTTGATTAATGGCACTGCACAGGACACTACTATTACAGTTTCTCATTGACAATGTGTGGAGCTTCATTAAATTCTTCTAATTCTTCTGCAATGTCTGTTTCACTTGATAAGTGAAAATACTGCTCACTACGTGTCGGCCATAACAAATGAGCCATAATTGTAAAGGCAAGGAAGTCCACAGAATATGTAATACCTGCAAAATTACAAAGATGGTCAGAAATTTAACTAAGTACTAAAAGGTATACCAATTTTAATTTTTCTGCTCAACAGATGTGTAATGAGAGTAAGGAAAACGTCGCTTTCTTAAAAAAACAGTATTTTGCCGGCCCTCCTGCCGGGCCGGCTGAAAATTGTTTCTGTTGCCTAACAGGAAATATACAATACCTGAAAATTTGTAGCATTCTTCCCCGAAGTATGCTTCTCTTGCTGGAGTTTTAAAGTTGTCTCGAAATGACCAGCTGCGTAATCCCTCTTGCGCATGCGCTAGGATCCTCTATAAAAGCATTCGGGTGAGACCGGCCCGTCATCTTTTCCCTCTCGATATGTCAAGTGGTGACTCAAGAGGGGAGGTAGGGTGGGTTCAGGTATTGTATATTTCCTGTTAGGCAACAGAAACAATTTTCAGCCTGCCCGGCAAATTTTTTTTTTTTTGCCGTTCGGAAATATACAATACCTGAAAATTTGTAGCATTTTCAGTAGACCTCGTCAATTCAGGTGGTGGGCACCCTTGACAAGTACCCTAGGATTACGAGCTGGCTTACCCCCAAAAAGATAGACTTCGCACTTTATTGAAAACAGGAATTTGAATCTCTTTCGTAAAATATTTGTGGCCCTGAAAAGGGCCGTTTGTTTAGGTCTTGCATCTGCTTCAAGACATGTTCAGGACATCGTTTTCAGGACATCATTTTCAGGACATCTGCTTCAGAGGTTTCGACTTGTTGTTGTCTGTTTTCTGTGCTTAAGGGGGTTGGATGACATGTCTGGCGGTGACTATAGGTCCCAGACGATATAATCCGTTTTCTTGGGTTGTCATTTCCCGGAAATAATGGCTGGTAAATACAGTTTGATTTCTCCAGGAGGCTGCTTGTAGGATTTCATTGATGCCTATGTTGTTATGAAATGCCCAGGAGGTTGATATCGCTCCGAGTTCGTGCGCCATGATCCTAATTTTGTTGTCAGTGAAATCTATGTTGAGGTCTTCGTAGGCATTGTGAATGACAGATTTTATCCATGTTGCTATCATTGCTGTGGAGATGGTGCCGAAGTCAACTCTGAAGGGTAGAAATAATTGGTTGCAGCCTTTGCAAAATTCGTTGTTTCGGTTCTTTTGATGTAGCAGCGTAGTGCACGGACCGGACAGAGTCGTCGTTCTGGTTCATTTCCAATTATGTTTGTGAGAGCGGGGATGACAATTGGTTTTGAGGGCTCAGACGGTCGTTGTGTCTTTGCACGAAAAGACGCCCTTGGTCTTATATGGATTTAAGACCGTGAAGTTTTCATGGAAGAAACAGCAAGCAGGATCAATGGACAGTGCTTGGATTTCGCTGCATCGAAGGCTTGAAGCCAGGGTGGTTAAAAAGACAGTCTTGCGTGTCAGCAGGTTCAGAGAGCAGCTTTGTAGAGGTTCATAAGGAGCTTTCATTAAGGATTGTAGTAC
This sequence comes from Lithobius niger, assembly GCA_023313725.1. Taxonomy (NCBI): domain Eukaryota; kingdom Metazoa; phylum Arthropoda; class Chilopoda; order Lithobiomorpha; family Lithobiidae; genus Lithobius; species Lithobius niger. The sequence continues at coordinate 18,123 of JAHWFP010121248.1, forward strand.
GATGGAAAGATCCCAGTTAGGAAAGGTTCTTTGTATGGAAGGTCTTTCAACTTCAAACGATTTGATGAGGGCTGAGATACGAAAGTCATCCAGAAGATGTGATGATCCAGCTGCTTTGAAAACGGAGTTAAGGGCAGATCTGTATACCAGGATTGTAGACCCTTTTGAGACCTTCTTTGAATAGGTCATTGAGGAAATTTAGGAGTTCAGGTAAAGTGGGATTGATCGGATTGACTTTCCTTCCGTGGCACCAATGAAACCAGTGTTTCCAGTGGCTATCGTAGATTCTGTTTGTAGAGTCACGGATTGCTTTGCTTGCGATTCTGAATGCCTCATCATCAAAAATTCCGCCCTCTTTGCCGAGTTGGAAGATAGTCGCCACCCGTGTAGTTGTAGGCTGTTGCTGTGTTGGTTGAGGAGGGTGCCTTTCCTTTGATACAGTAGATCTGGAATTTCTGGTGGTTTTCTTGGATGGTCTATGAAAAGTTTTAGTAGAAGGGGAAACCAATGCTGCTGGCCAATTTGGTGCTATCAGCAGGAATAGACCGGGTGTTGTTTGAAATCTTTGAAGAATTGTTGGGAGAAGTTTGAATTGAATGGTGGGAAGAGGTAGGTGTGGAGGTTCTCCCATGGAAAGGTGAGGGCGTCCACTGTCCAGGCTCTGTCGTCGGGAATTGGGCTGATGAACTGGGGAAGTTTGGCATTCTGTCTCGTGGCGAATAGATCGATCATGGGTTTGCCCCAGAGGTTGAATAGAGATTCGCAGATAGATGTCTTTAAAGACCATTCCCCGGAAGGAGGCTTCTGGCGAGACAGAGTCCGCTATTACGTTGCGATTTCCAGGGATGTGGAGAGGCAAAATGGTCGTTTGTAGAGAGATACAAAGTCGGAAAATGTCTGAAGTGATGTGATGGAGACGTCGGGAGTGAGTGCCACTTTCTTTGCGGATATAGGCGGCTGCGGTTCCCTTGAATGGCGTTTTGGAAGAGGTGAAGTGCATTTAGGATTGCCTTCATTTCCAAGATGTTGATATGGTCTATTTCGTGGTCTGCCCATGTTCCTGAAATTTCCACTTGGTTTATGTGAGCTCCCCATCCTTGTAATGATGTATCTGTTAAAAGGATCAGGTCGGGGTGTGGTTCGTGGAGAGGGACTCCCAGAGATAGCGTCTTGATGTCTGACCACCAGAGGAAACTCTCGAAGGGGAAGGTTTCGTCATTTAGGGATGTTCTGGTGGATGAGGGATGAGTATCTTTCCAGTGATCGATCCGAAAATGATGGAAAGGTCTTGTCATCCATTTCCCGTAGGGGACAAGAGATGCCATGGAGTCCAAGGTTCCTATCAGACAGTTTAGATCTGGAAGTGTGTGACTTGGTCTTTGATGAAAGTTCCTGCAGGCGGATAGGGTTGACTCGATTCGATCTGGAGAAGGAGTGATGACTGCAGATGCGAGATTGAATGAGGTCCCTAGGAGGTTGAAGGCGGGATTTCTTTATGTTGATGCCAAAGCCTAGATTTGAGAGGAGGGTCATGGCGAATTCTCAGTTCGTGATGAGTTGGGTAGGTGATTCGTGGTTGAGGATCCAGTCGTCCAAATATGCACTTGCTGGAATTAGGTTTTGGTGCAGGTGGGCTAGAACAGGTTTAGGACAGCAGTGAAAATTCTTAGTGCGGCGTTTAGCCCGAATGGAAGGGAGATGAATTCGTAGACGCTTCCGTCGTACATGAATCGGAAAAGATGGACTGCCCGATGGAGTGGAATGTGAAGATAAGCATTTTCTAGATCGAGAGAAATGGTCCAGTCGTTCTTGTTTAGATTTTGCTGAACGGTTTCGAACGTTTCCATCTTGAAGTGAGTATTTTCGATGAACTTGTTTAGTGGTTTCAGGTTGAAGATTAGTCTTTCTCCTCCGGTTTTTTTGGTTGCAAGAAAAATGGTGCTGTAGAAACCAGGTTGATTTGGATTTGGACTTTTTTGGATGGCTCTTTTTATGAGGAGTTCTTGAATTTCCATGGAAAGTTGAGGGCTTGTTTTTGGTGCGAATTCCCAGGGAGGGGGTGTGACTAATTTTGGTCTGGTCAGGAAGGTGGGATAAAAGCCGTCTGTTATGATGGAGAGTACGAGATGTCTTGGATGAGAAGAAACTGCAACGGTCTGGTGTGGAAGTTCTGTTGTTCTTTCCTCTTCCTCTGTAATTTTTGCTTCGAAAGGACCGGTTGTCAGAGGGTTTATTTGAATGCCTTGGGTCATCAAACTGGGTTGGCTTAGAGGGATTAGATGAGTGAGAGTCCTTGTAATCCGATTCTTTTGGATTGGGACGAAAGGACTTCTGGTTTTTGTAAAAGGGTCTGTTGAATCTAGGCTTGCGTGAAGAATCCGAGTGTGGAGCAAGTTTAGGAATCAGACCGCGGAAGAGTGTGTCCGTTTCGTGAATGGGCTGATTTCTCAAGATGTGACGGGTGGAATCATTGTTGTTTGTTGAAGTGTTCAGGGCTGCATCTCTTAAAAGGAGGATCGTGTTGAAAACCGCCCATGTTGACCAGTTCATGGAGTGGTAGACTGCAAAAGATGCCTTCTTGAAGAGCTGCTGGATAATGCTGTTGAGACGAGCTGCCTCGGGTGGACTGTGTTCAGTTGAGACTTTTTCGCATAAAGCGTAGATTGCCGTGTAAATTACGTCAGCTTGAGAAAGCGCTCGGAGACTAAGACGGGTGATCTTGTCGATGTCTTTCAGGACTGTGGAAGGAATATTGATTCGTTTAGGAATGTGGAGGGCTGTTCCGAAATCCATCTTGGTTTCAGACGTCAAAAACTCAGATTCAGTGTAGGTGCCGAAGTGACGTGGGTTTGCTGCACCATCACCATAAGGGTGGAAGAACCAGTTTTACCGTCCAGGCTTGGGGGTAGGTGGATCCTTGTCCAGTTCTAATGGTTCTCTTTTTCCCAAAACGGTACCGCCGTTGCGTAGTAGAGTTGTGAGAAGTGTTGTCGACTGGCCGAGCATAGGACGGGATTTGAGAGTCTTATCTCGTTGACAGTATCCAATTCCTGTGGTGAGACCCCGATTTTTCGTTGAAGCAGCAGTTGTGGGTGAGGGTTTGTAACGAAAACAGTCCGGAATGGATTCTTCGACTTTGTGGAGGAGTTCGGATAAAGGGATCGATGTATTTTCTTCATCGGTAGAGCAGTCGTTAAAGTGGGCGTGACGTGATGTTTTCATTGAATTAGACTTGCTTGAATGTGGAGCAGACTCTTGTTGAGACGAATTGTTGAGGACTGAAGCAGACTCAAGATCAGTTGAATGGTCAGGGCTGTTGTGTCGTTTCTTTTTTGGAGGGGTTGATGGACGAACAAACACAGTATCGTCTTCTTTTTTCTTTGTGGAATGCTTTGAAGCTTTAATTCGAGAAGACTTGCCTGGTGAGTGGTGACGTTTGCGAGAAGATGAGGAGGAATTAGTAATCCAATCTTGGGTGTAGGAAAGGCTGTGCGACGATGAAGGTGGTTTGTTTATTCTTGACTTGTAGTCGAAATCACGTATGGCACGGTCCATTAGAGCGTGAACTTGCGATGCGGATAGAGGCTGGTCGTTGTGTGATCGACTGTCCGAATTCTTGAAAAAATAGTCCGGGTTTTGAGACGTGTGCGAAGGACAGTCCGAATTCTTGGACGAGCGTGATGATAGATCGTGTGGAAATTCGGATAGAGATCGATGCGATTTGGAAGATGACGTTCTGTGAGAGTGTTTCTTTTTCTTGGCTTTTTTAAATGAAGAATGTGATGAAAGTTGGTCACATGGGAGTGGCGAAGCAGAAGGAGACACTTGAACCGAAGGGCTGACAACAATATTAGGATCGACGGACTGCGAAGCGATGGAGCGGCCATCTTGTTTCCGGTCTCAGTCGTCACTTCCTTTGAACGGGCCATGGCGTCGTCTGCTTGAACGGGCGCTGGCAATCCATGACCTTGAAAGTCGGACAGCAGAAGCAGGATAGAGACAGAGCGAAAGTCTGACTGTTCAAATCAGGATGGAGACTGAGTCGAGACTCTAATGGCAGAAAACAGGACAGGGACTGATGTAAAAGTCGGATAGTTGCTAGAGAATCAGTCGGCGTTTCAATAGGGCGAGTCAAGGCGTTGTTTGCTTGAGCGTGCTTTGGCAATCCATGATCTTGGAAGTCGGACAGCAGAAACAGGATAGAGCCAGAGCGAAAGTCGGACTGTTCAAATCAGGATGGAGACAGAGTCGAAACTCGGATGGCAGAAAACAGGACAGGGACTGATGTCAAAAGTCGGATAGTTGCTTGAGAATCAGTCGGTGTTTCAATAGGGCGAGTCAAGGCGTCGTTTGCTTGAGCGTGCTTTGGCAATCCATGATTTTGGAAGTCGGACAGCAGAAACAGGATAGAGCCAGGGCGAAAGTAGGACTGTTCAAAGCAGGATGGAGATGTAGTCGAAACTCGGATGGCAGGAACAGGACAGGGACTTGATAGTTGCTTGTAGATACGAAACAGGAGAGAAGCTGGAGGTAGACGTTACGTTTCATGTTGCTCTGGAAAAATCCTTAACCTGTGATTTTGTGCATTCAGAGTTGACCTCGTCTGAATTGGTGGTGGGCACATTCTGAACGAGTTCCCTTGGTTTGTGAGCTGGGGTTACCCTAGAGGAGTTGATTATTCCGTTTTTCTTCAGTTCTTTTTTTTTTTTTTGGGGGGGGGGGGGGGAGGTGTAATATTTGGCTAATCATTAAGAAAGTGACGAAATATTTACCTTTGACGTGGTCTTGATGGATGACGTCATCTAGCATCGGCTTGACGTTGATCCTTCTTGCTTGGCTTGATGCTTGCACATGCCTTGAATCTGGGATTCTGTGAGTGTTCAAGGTTTTTTTTTCACTCAGTTTGGGAAACGGATTTGAAAATTTCCGTCTTGTTTAGTGAGAGCGACAAAATGTTTGTCCTGGTTGCTGTGCGCTGGTGAGGTTTGGGTTCCTTCACGAGTCAGCCAATTAATTCCATGATGTGGATTGTTCCGTTGGTTTATTTTCTTGATTGGATTGGAAAAGGGAACTCATCGTTGCCGGGGAAGAATACGTTCAGCGAGCTGAACGGCCTTGTTGAACCTTGGTTACCGCCTTTCTGTGTTGAATATGATGGGAGGTGCAGTTCTTTTCCTTTCCGTTTAGAGGAGTTGTTCCTTGCATCAGTTTATGCATTTTTCAGTGTCTAGGGATGGATTGGGGTTCATCCATTTGCATGATTTCTTCCTCGGTGGGCCCATTGCCTTAGCTGGTCAGAGGTGGTTTTTCGCATGTTAATCTTGTGTTTGTGATAGAAACCATGCCGTGTTTTTGTATCCTGTGCATGGCAGTTACAAAACCCTGTAGAATGTGAGAGGATGGAAAATCTGGATGTCGGATTGCCTGGCGTTGAAGGCTGGTTGAGGTGAAACTGTTGCCATGGTGTTTCATGTGGAGATGAATTGGCTGCCTCTTGATTTTCTCATGGGGAAGTTGATGGTTAGGTTAGGTTAGACACTATATTACAAACAAATACGTCAAGTATGCCTTAAAAAAAGGGTTATATGATTGAAGTTTCACTTTACTTGTCAAAATATACACGAATAAAAATTGACAATTTTTAATTGAAATAATCAGATGTACAATTGAGAAAATTGCAACTGTTTATACGTGCTGTTGTGCTTTACGTTTTAAATATGTGATTGGTAAAGCACAACAGCACTTAAACAGATGCAATTTTCTCAATTGCAGATTTGATTATTTCAATTAAAAAGCGTCAATTTTTATCCGTGTACATTTTAATAAGTATTTTAATAAGTAAAAGTGAAACTTCAATCATATAGCTCCTTTTTTTACGGCACACTTGACGTTTTTGTTTGTAATCCATGTACCTTTTTTACGGCTATGGCGTCGCGCTACAAAAGTTTATGCATGCAGTCGACCACTTTGAAACAATTCAGCTCGGCCCTGAAAGCTTGAATCTACGAAATAAATACGCCATTCTATCGTTTCTAGCTGCCAATTTCGAGGTCGAAGGCCTCGAAATTAACAACGTTGCTTGGTTTGGTTTAAAACTATATGCGTTTAGCTAAACACGGATTCTTTCATTTTACCCACCAACAATCAAATTTTTAGCAAAGATATAACACCTGCACGAAGAATGGATCTGATGTTTGTTGAGTGGCACTGTTGCCTATTACAATGGTTAAAACAAAGTAAAACAATCAAACTGATCGTTCAGGGCCCCGCAACTCCAGAAGTGGTCTCTGTGAGCTTGAAGCCCAAGGAAATTTCCGGCTTAGATCATGTTTCAGATATTAGGTAGGTGCTGTAGTTTTTTCTGAAACCATGTCACACAAGAACAAGAACCACAACCACAACAAGAAGTGAACAGTTTTCAAATTTACGTGTGGCTCCGTATGTTTATTTTTGCATGGAATTGCATAAAGTTGGTATAAATAAACCTTCCATACCTATCTACTAGCAGGCCAAGTTTGAACGAAATCTAGGCATATTGAATAGGAATGGAGAAATTAATAGTTTTAGTTTTGCTGGAGAGAGGACTTCTACCTAGGGATCGAACAGATACCGTTTTGCCCGATCCTGGTTGGTTCCCGATAATTTGATGTCAGTGCCGGACCGGTTCCGGATCTAGGTTCCGGATCAGGGCCGGTACCGGATAATTCACACACAAAAACGAAATAAAGTTGTTTATTTTTTCCCTCACAAGTTGCAGCTATGGTGTTAATTTCGGCTTTGTTTCACATAACTTTCTTAAATTAAACACTTATTAGTCTTACGCTATTAAGAGTACCAGTATAGCGTAATTGCATGTAGGCTACAGAACTGTTTTTGCAATGTTGCCAAACTCTGCAAATTGTTTTTTAACAGTCAAACAAAGCACTCATTAGGTTAATCATTCAAAAAACATTTTTCTAGTTGAAGGATTTCTCATTGATTAGCCTGCTGCTTCATTTCGAAAAATAATTTGTAAAATTTTGCAATATTACCAGTATGTAGTCTATGCATTTATTTTAGATTAAAATTACTGAATTTTGGTTGCATAAAAAAAAAAAATCAAATCACAACAGGTCTTTTGTTTACAGTTTTTTTACGTTGGTTCGTTCCTTTTTTTTTGCTTTTATTTCCTTTTAAATTGCTTTGGTTCCGTTTTATATTGCGCACAGTATAACAAACACGAAAGCAAAAAAAAAGGAATGAAACCAAAATAAAAGCAAGCTGTATTTATTTTTTTTCATTTTATGAACAAAACTGTCTCGACTCTTGCAACATGGAAGTTATCTTTGGTTTATCATGCTATTATTTCTTGCTAGTTTTTGATGTCGTCATTAAACCGTCTTACTTTTCGAATTTAACCCCTTGGGAGTCCAAACCACGATTTATCGTCACTTCAAAACTGTTTATAAAACTCCCGACGCACCCTCGATTTAAACTCCCGTTTGCAAAGAAAAACCGCCATTGCATACAATAGAGGTGTAATTCCGACTGAATTAGGTACTTTGGCACGCGTATTTTGGATATATTTAAATTTAATATCTTTTAATTACCTCAACTGATGTTTTTTTGTTGGCCATGTCGTCAAAATTGACGTGAAATTGCTTTTGTTTGCTAAAACTAGCCTCTGGTTCAAGCTGTCGTAACAACAACGCAACGAACGGCCGCCATCTTGGTCGCGTTGGAAAGCTGCGATTTCCCGATTAGCACGTGTATAGCACATGATCACTCATTGTGGCGGGGGGCAGTCACAAGTGACGTCACGCGAAGCGAGTCAAGGTCACAGCTATTGGAGCTAGCAGGCGCGTCTCTTGGCGGACAGCCGGCTGCGAGTGAGAGCGCGGTGGCAGCCGTAAACGGATTGCTTTCAACGATAGTGAATATAAATTGGGAAATAAAACAACTTTAAACTACTTCTACGGTATTAAAAACTTAAAAAAAAGATGTTGGAAGCCGTAAACTGCGCTGTAATGGAAGACCAACCAGAGGACGTTATCATTTCAAGGTCTCCCATGTACTGCAACGGAAGGTGAATATTTTCGTAAAGCGGATTTATGTAGTCGAACTTCAACTTTTTTTTAAAGTCATGAAAACCTAATACGATTGTCCCAAGTATATTTTTGTGCAATAATTTACACTGTAATTATTACGTCTGCAATTTTTTATACCCGCAGATCGCTTAGTTATTTTACTAAGATTTATTTTACCGAGGCAAGCAACATGTTTACGGCGACAGTTTTGGTTGTGTTGCAACCGGTATCCGGCTCAGTATAATTGCCGGATACGGATCTCGCCGGATACCGCATTATCCGGTGCCGGATCCGGATATATCCAGACTCGGTCAATCCCTACTTCTATCATATATATACATGATACTTCACGTTAGGTTAGGTACAATATCTCTATTCAAGAATCTTATGAAACGACACTTAACACAACATTCTGGAGGAAACTGGGGAAATACATGTGTTTTGATGTCATATTTCCAACATCGTAGAAAATCGGGGTAATTACGACGAAAAATCGAAGCAACTATACTTTCACTAGTTCAGTTTAAATTTTCGGAGATTTAATGATCTTCCGAAAGAATCACTAAAACCACTCGACGATACAAACATCACGTTGGCGAAGTAGATTCAAGCAAGAATGGCGGTTGTTGGGGAGAACCACTGATCTTTATAGTTAAGACTCCATTGCTCTTCCAATTCCATGGCAAGCATTGGATGTATTAGGTTGTCGATGTTGTGGTACGTGGGACCGGTGAGATTCATGATTGCGGACTATTAAAAGACTGGAATTCCGTTGTCGAAAGATTGTATGCCCTAGAAGATGCCTAATTACAACCGAAGACCGTCAAGGAACGACTTGACGCAATATGAATGACACCATCCCACTGCCGAAGGTCGAACAAATTAACCAGACTATGAACAAGCCATGTCTACTGGCCCTCAACGGTACACCTGAGGAAGGGGGTGGTCCACAAAGAGGAGGCCGAGGTAAGCGGAACCATCAATGTTCCAAGCGCCTATTCCGTCCTAACCCGGGACAGAAGAAGAGTACACAATGTTATAATTGTAGAGGAAAAGGACATTTTGCTGGAGGCTGCCTGAGCCAACAGAGAAAGGTTTTCCAATTACAGACAGGTTAACTCTTGCCGAGCCATACTCGCCGAAGGCACAACACAGATTAGCGCATCAGAGACGTAAGATTAAAGACAAGTGGGCAGGGGTTTAGCCCCATAACATTATAAAATGTATTGCATACCCCGAATACGTCTAGGAATTGTCGCTCGGGACCGACGATATTTGAAGCCGGGTGGAAGATCAGCACCGATAGCTGAGGGCTTGTAATAAAGGATGAACATGGCCTTGTGGTCAGGCAAGCACCTCTGGAGTACGGATTTTTCATAGTTAAAGGACCAAGTGGGTCCCACAAGTCATGCATAGAAGAGACTTGAGTGTAAAGGACCAGCCATTGGGCTGACTTCCGATTCAATTTTAAAGACAAGAATCTGTGAACCCAACTGTATATCAGCAAGAGAAGGATGTCGGATCAACCAACCTATGCTAAACAGTGGACCGACTTGGAAGTTTGGCCCAGCGACTATGACGTGCACATGCAAGTCATTCGCAAAATGAACCAAGAACGGGAAGTATGAAGTATAAAGTCCCTCTCTCCTGACAATCCTGTTTGCGAAGCATGTAGACTAGTTAAGTCCACACATGCCAAACATGTGACCCTCGTGGAAAGTAGTGCGAAAGCCCCTCTCAACTTGGTCCATTTGGTGACTTCCTACAGTGGGGCGAGATATTTCATATCATTTACAGACGATTTTGCAAGGCGAAGCGTAGTACATGCTAGGAAAACGAAAAACGAGCACACCGGAAGCCCTATATGTGGGTATTTCCATTCCGTCCTACTTTGATCAGTTCATAACAATCTGACGAATGAAGGAAGGCTATGGGTGAGGAAATGCTACCATACAACAACGATTTCTAGTTCCCGATGGTTATACACTGTCAAACAAGACTAAAGGGTAAACCTGTCAGATTTCAAGCAAACTTGTCATCCAAGTTAACAAACAAAGGATGGGGCTTGACTATTCGAGATTAATTCACCTGTCATTGCCTTCACTCTGGTGCAATACTTCTTTGTGTTGTTAAGTCTTGTTACAGATGGTTAACATGTTACCTGGATGTGAAATGTGCGTACTTGTACAGCAACCTTCAGGAAGAAATATACTTGAGACAGCTCCTGGATACCGACAAAACAGTGATGTAGTCTGGAGACTCCATAAGGCACTGTATGGTCTACATCAATCTGGGAAACGGTGGTTCAAAGAACTGGAGAATTAAGCAGTTGAGGATCTAGAACTTAATATAATACAATTCGACCAATTGCATGTACACCTATAAGAACAAAGCCGTTATTTTAGTATATACCGTAGGTAGGTGAACTTGCAATCTATGCCAAGGACCACCGCACCAAGAAAATATGATGTCAAGAACCTAGGAGAACTAGATCTCGAGAGTAGAGTTTGAAAGAATCAACGGTTACTGGACATTTAACCAAAAAAGATACATCCAGAAATTGGCGTCACACTTCGAGATACATAATCTGAAACCAGTTCAGGTACCAATGGAAGCAAGAGTACTGTTAGCTGCTTGAAAGGCCCAGGGTCCTGCAACCCCACTATGCCCGGTACAAGGAAGAATGCTAGAAGGATGGTTGAATTTCACGGTTTATTCCAGAGCCACGCGGGCTGTCCTTAGTTGTTGTCCAGTGGTTCAAGGATGCTCTCGATTGGTCTTCTAGCAGAGTGGCACACTTCACCGTAGCAGTTTTTACTCTGAATGCTCATATCGTAACGCACAATTTCAGATAACAGGAACCCTCACCAGATCAACAGACCGTATTCGTCCATCTTCCTCAGGCACTAATAGTTTTAAGAGCTTATAACTGTATACGTCTGGCCTACTGCCTCTGTCTGGCCTACTGGATGCGTTGGGCCTAATGGATGCGTTGGGCCTACTGGATGCATCAGGCCTACTCTCCCATCGGCTTGAGAGTTACGTGGTAAAGTCTTTTCGCAAGGTGATTCAAGTGTAAGGATCTGGTTTCTGCTGCACCCGCGAACACCGTTTTTGAATTGCGATGTCCAGAACAATGTAGTTACAAGCTCTCAAAACTATAAGTGCCTAAGGAAGACGGACGAATACGGTCTGTTGAAAATTGGCAAGAATCTGGTGAGGATTCGTGGTATCTGAAATTGTGCATTAAGTTTTCTGAACTGCCATTTTTACTTTTATGAAATTTGGGACAAGAGGAGGTTCTTTTGGCCTTTTCATAGTAGTGGTTCTAAATGGGTACTCCTTTTCACTCAAAAACAAACTTAATTATAACTCTTAATCAGAAGAGTTTGCACTCCTAAATAAATGTGACATAGAACAATTTCTTACCTGTTTGCACTCTTAATGAGAGGTAGGACAATTTCTTAATAAATGAAAAGTAGAACAATTTCTTACCTAACATAAGTTTGAACCGCCACAATGCAGATATCTGAATTGCAATCAACACCAAAACAGGGAGGTACACAAACCACACAAGGCTGCTGGCTCCAAAGTGGAGGAAGAACTGCAATTTGGTCTTGCTATGCTCATACAGCATAGTTATTCGTAGCTCGTATATAAACCAAATCATGATCAAGAGACGTATCGCTAGCGAAAGACCTCCCGGCCACGTTTGGTACTCATCTATATCTTCAATAACATCAACTTCGGTCTAAAATAAAAAATAAAAACATAGTTCCTTTACACCATCATGTGACTAACCTAACGAATTCTATTATCACTAAAACAATCTATATACATTTAATGTCTTTAAAAACTAACTGATAAATCAGACTTTCCATCAATGGCTTTTAAGGTTTCAATAGAAAAGGGTTTCTTTTTCTAGCTTATCAATGGTCCAAACCCCCAAGTCGAAATACACAGAAGTTGGGCCATGAAAAACAAAAATACTTGCTTCTCAGGCCGAGTGCGGGTGTAAATAATTCAAGAGGGTCAACCGTTATTTTCATTCTGGCCTTGGAAACTTTCATTTTTGATAGTTTTGCCAATGGTTTTGCAAAAATTTTCCTATTTTAATCAATAAACCATTTTTAGATGGTTTTTCAAGAGTTTTTGAAGGTGCCACTCAAGACAGTGGTTTAAAAATTTTTCAGCAAAAACCAATGTCTGACGGAAGTCTAAAAAGGGAAATTTTTACAAGGAGTAGACTGAGTAAATGTTAAAATCGATTTTATATTTATTGTGCATTTAAATGTATTTGTCCATTAAAAACATACCAACTCCCTTTAGAAACAAATAGTAAAAATAGAAAAGGCTTGATGACCTTGAAACTTTTAAAAGACAAAAATGTTCTAAAACTAAACTTCTGATGTTTCCTTAAGGCCGTGAAAAAAAATTATCAGTTCTCCAGCTCAGTCTGGTGACTTTCTTTGAGCTACCTAAAAAAAAGCAACCCGTAAATGTTACTTAAGAGACGTGAGCTTTCTCACACATACGCTACTTGTTACGTTGCAGTTTGAAATAATTTAGAAATGAACTACCACAATCTGAACAAAAACAAAACAAAGATGCCAAGTTACTTAGCTTCAAACGTAAATACAAAATAAATATTAACACCTGCTCTCCGGGTGACTTTAATTTTGAATTATGAAATAAAAGTAATAACCCAGGTCAACGTTTTTGTTTTGTTTGTAAATTTAAATAAATTCTCGATAAGAAAAAAAGACTAAAATACCAGGGCCTGCACCTGGTTGAGTTTAGTTTTTATTGCCTATACAAAATATACATTACCTGAATTTCTAGCAGTTCCCCTTTGAGCATTGATTTTCTCCTAGATGTTGTCTTCCCTGCTGGGCTCGTATTATACTGCGCATGACCGGAAGCGGGCGAGCCTGTATAAGCTCGGCGCAGCGGATCTAATGCCATCTTTCTCCTAACCCCTAGAACCTAGTTCATAGAGGGGAGGATAGGCGGGATGTAGGTAAAGCATATTTTCGTACAGGCAATAAAAACTGACATCAACCAGGTACAGGCCCTGGTATTTTAGTCTTTTCATAGCCAACGAAAATATACATTACCTGAATTTCTAGCATACTTTGTCACTTAGGAGGTGGGCTAGGTTCGGAGTACCCGCAATACGATCCAGCGTCCCCACAAACAAGTCCCGGTGAAGACAACCCTGTATATCCCAACCAATTATTCACGCCTATGTAAATACAGGTTGGCCAGGTAGGAGCGATAGGTCCAGGCCGGTCGAAAAGGATAGGCTATTTAGTAAGAGATTGGAGATGCGATCCCAAATTTGGTGACAGAGTGGAAGGCAGGGAGTGTAGGCGTGTAGATTGGCGTGGTAGCAGGATACAGTCTGTGTTAGGTTTTTTTTTTTTTGAGAATTCGCAGCAGGGTGCCCTACACCTTGGGGTACAAGGTGTAAAGCAGACATTTAAGCAAGAGATCGCTTTCCTTGTAGTACGGATTGACGAAACTTGTGTAGCTTTAGTGATCGTTGATGTTGGGAGAGGCGGATTGACAGAGACGGCGGCGTTACTAGATGGTGAAGGTGGCACGGATCGGAGTAGTCGAGAGGCGTGATGGAACAGGGCTTGAGAAGCTTCACAGTTTGTGTTTATGCGGGCCAATTCGGTACCTCAAATGAGAGACGGGAGGATACGCATGTGTTGGAACTACGTAGGTCGATGAGGATTGAAGGAGCCCAAGAGGATTGGCGAGTAGCAGTGGCGTGTGAGGAGTTAAGTAAGACACGAGAACGTGGAATCCATAGCTGAATTGTAAAGTCTGGGCCACGGATTAGGATCCTCGTGGAAGGCAGCCGAGGCTGAAGGAGTCACTGCGGCAGTGTAGTGCCGACTTACTGGAGGATGCGGAAGTTTAAGTTGGGTCAAGCCGATACCTAAAAAATACGATATGTGAGGGTAGGCATGTGTTGGAACCGTCTAGGGCGAAGGGCAATGAGGAGGCCCAAGAGGATCGTGAGTAGCATCGGCGTGGGTGTGTCGTTGGTAGAAAGCGGCGTGTAGGACAAGTGAAGGCGGAGTCCTTTGGAGAGAGTAGCAGTACCTTGCCAGCACGACATGACAACATAAATACTGGAAGATAAATATGTTGATGGATAGCTGAGGAGACTGTTGGCAAAAAGTTGATATTGAGGGAGTTGGAGTAGCTATCGGGGGATCGGCGTTGGGAGTGAATGATCGGCGTGTAATACCTGATGTGTCGTGATAAGGTGACGTTGATGAATCGGCGTGAGGCAGGTCCTGCATCATTGGTGAGAATCGTGCTGGCTATGAGATTGACGGTGAAGGTTTAGACGGGGTGGTAAGGGACAAGGAGCTTAGGCGTGGGATTGCTTGATACGTTCAGAAGTGGTTGGTGATAGTGGAAGGATCAGGTTTCCTACCCTATCAGTATTGCATGAGAGTAACCGAGGTGTATTCCCGGAGAATCGGACCGGGACGAAGGGGAGAAAGTGTGAGGCTGGTCCCGGACGTCCCCGTGTAGTAACCTGGACTGTAGTCCCGGCAGTGCACATGGAGAAACTGGTGCTGGAGGAGTGTGGTAGAGGCTCGATTTTTGCAAAGGTCGTTAAACGATGTGGAGAGATAGTGTCTGAGGACCAACTGAAATACGTCTTCATCCATGATCCCGGAAGTGGACCTGGTGAAAGAGGAGTTGTAGGCTTGATGGTAGAAAAACAGGGGGACCTCTTCGGACCGAGCGGCGTGACTTGGAGAAGAGGATCGAATGAGGGGAACGGTGAGTTACGGTGAAGTGGTGTGATGCTGGGAATGAAAGGTGGCTTGGGAGCCCACCAGGACAGGAGGGGAATCAGGAGCAGAGTGAAAGATTCGGACGGAAAGGGATGGCAATTAGCTGTATCGGATTGGTTGACTCCAACACTGTTGACAACTCGAGACTTTTTAAGTCAGAGGCAGAACGTCTTTGTTAAAACTGCACTTCTTTTGGATCAGGTAGGTGTAGAAGACAACTAACAACTTGTAGTTCCATAAATAAAAGACTGGCAGGTTTAAAACAAAACTTGTGGAAGTTTATTCTCTCCCACATGGAGAGAGCAAGTTGCATCACACAAAACCAACATGGCTGACCTCAGACTCACCAGTAATTTGCATATTATTTACATACAAGGTCAAACCAAATCCAAAAAGATGAAACAAAATATCATGTTAACAGAAATGTTACGGTGGCATCATAAAAGTCAAAAACATAACTGAAAACCTATATTCATAAATAATTATTCATTAAATAATTAATATTTCAAATAAACTGAAAAAACTCGTAGGCTACATATCTTGACTTAGATATAATTATAGCCTTATGAATTATGAGATCAGTGAGGAAACTTGTATTTCTCAACAGTCTTTAATGGGACGGGGGACACTGAGCGTGCTGGACGATCAGCAGACCGTGTGTTGTTTCCTGAATTCGTGGGATCGTGGAGTGAGGTGTAGGCTTGGAATGAAGTGGGGCGTACGGAGTGTAACTGTAGAATACAAGAAAGTAAGAGTGTAGGATAATACCGAGCGGATCATTGTTATCACAGGCATATCCATGGTACGTGGCCTTAGAGGGTGTGGACGACTGATGGATGGCAGGTGGAGCGGCGTGCGGATTCAATCCGAGTGGCTGCGTAGAAGTATTGCGCAGAGGGTAGCAATAATGGCGACGCACGCAGCAGTTGACCGGCGGAGCAGACAGCAGTCGGAGTGGTGACACGTCCCCCCTGCCTCCTCTCACTTCGTGTAAAGGAAGACAGTAAGGAGGGAGGAAAAGTGGGTGCGGATCGTGAATTTGACTGATGAGGATGGGTGTGGCCGAGGCGGATCGTTGTGTAAATAACAAACGACAGGGGTGTAATCCAGCCAAAGGCGTCCTGAACATTCCCCTTGAGGAGAGTGGGTAGCAGAACGGGATGGTAATTGTTGACGGGAGAATCAGGATCGGATCCCATTCTCTTGTCGCATTGTCTAAGGGAAAGTAAGAAGTTCCGACGAACCGGAACTGGGTGATGGCTGGGCTAGTATGGTCAAGACGGGTTCCGGAAGATCATGTGTAGTCCCATGAACTCGAAGCCAGTACAGCCGAGGGAAGTGTCGAAGGAGTGACGACCGAGAGCAGAAAGGCTTGATAGGATCGAAGGGTATACGTGGCGAAAGGGTCGATGAGAGGATCGCTGTTGTTAGTGAGGACCGGAGGAGCAGCAAGTAATAAGGCTGCTGGGCGGATCACAAAACTGTCATGAAAATGTCGGAAAAAGCTTGAGTAACCGCAAGGACTGTGGGAGCAAGAATCTTGGGAGATGTGGGATCCGATCCCAGAGGGATCGTTGCGGCGGACAGCAGGAACGATAGTACGGCTTAGAGCCCATTATAAGATGAGGTGCCTCCTCCCCTTTTCCGTCTTCGGAGCAAGGGTAGGGAGGAGAAGGAGGAAGGATCGAGAGATGCCAACTCATCGTGGACTGCCGGCCGGCCGCAAGATCTCTGTGAGAGGCGGCCACCAACCAGTGGGTAGGTGGTGTGGATAAATCCAGAGAGGCTGCGCAGGACCAGGAGCAACGTAGTTACGTATAAATCCAAGGAGCAGGGCGTGGGGACATCCAATTCTTGTGTTGAGGGAAGCTACGTCCGTCTGACAGAAGGTTAACCGGGTCAGTAGACACCCCCCCCCCCCGTTCTATCCTGAAACAGGAGGACCGGGGGAGAATAAGGGCGGTGAGGATGAGTTGTAGACCAGGCTGTGTTAGGCAAACCGTGGTTAATTGGGTTGTTAACAAGCGGATCGTTGTAAGCCGGATCGACGCTCAGCGGATCGACGCTGGGCTGATCGTCATTGAGCAGTGAAAACGGATCATGTTCAGCATACCCAGAACGGCATGTAAGCTGCCCTGGAAGGAAGCAAGAGCGCATCCCTAACAAGGTTGTGAGAGGGTTCGAGGAATGGAGCGTGACGTAGGTGAAGGATACAATTGCTTAAGGATTCCACCAATCCTGCCGGTAACCAAAGGGGCTGATTTGTGGAAAACTGTTTGTGGATCTATGATGAACGTCGGTGGATAGATCCATGAGGAAGATCGTGACGTTACTGACACTCCCAAGAAACATGGAGGGATCGAGTCCGCAAGGGGGACAAGAGCCTCTAGTAGGAGCGGATCAGCAGAGCAGGTGGATACTTTCAAATTGGGATAGGGTCTCGGAGCCAGCCGAAGCAGCAGACAAAGACTGAACGTCATGAAGGCTGCGGCGTGAGGCGTGGAGGCGGATCGAGGATCGTAGAATGGCATAGGATCAAAGACTGGAAGGATGAGGATCGACGGGAAGAGCTCACGGGCAACCACACTCGGTGGATGCCCTAGGAGAAAGAGCCCTGGGGGCGAGCCTATATAAGCTCGGCGTAGCTGATCCGCCGAGCTTATATAGGCTTGCCCGCTTTCGGTCATGCGCAGTAAAATACGAGCCCAGCAGTTTTAGCTTTAAATTGTTATTTAAATGCTCAAAGACCTTAAAACAAAATCACTTTTAACCATATATACGCGATGCGCCCAAAATCGGGCGTGCAGCATTGTTGCAGAACACGCCATGAGCATGATATTGGGATGCTGATGACGTCTAAACAAAGCAGCTGTGGTTCGCTAGTACTGCTTCTTAATGTGAAATAAACAAAGGATTTGACCAATGGACTATCACCTAACAAATCAGCATTAGATAACATCAATGAGACGAACCAATCCCGTCGTAGACGGTGTTTTTTTTTCTTTAATTTGTTGTTAGCTCAACAAGCCACGTAGTATCGGTCTGATGTTTGACTTTTTGTTTGCACTGGATAGGCTAACATACCGACTGGACTGGCTAACTACTGTAAGGAGACCAGCTTCCCCGCCACCCTTGTTTATGCTTGTGTGCACACCTCTGCATCCTGTTGCGTGCGCGCTCTTGCTTTGGCACCACGCAGTCCGGTGTGGAAACGAGCAGCGGCAGGTCATGTGACTGCGTCGCCTCCATGTCTCCAGACCACCAAATGTATTGTAGCATTAGTCAATTGAGTTGAATAAACCTCGTGTTGTAAAGTTATCCGGAGCATGTCGTTTGTTCGGGAATAATGGCCCAAGGTCCCCATTATACTACTTCTCTCAACAGATTCAACCTCTTTACCAGATTTCACCATTAAATGATTTTAGCATATGTAATATTATTTTAAACCAATATTTTTTAATAGTTTATGTGCATTTATTTATGCTCAACAATGATTTCGGAAGTAATTTTTCTTCAGTGGTAGGGTTTTTTCGTTAATTGGGATCAGTACTCGTTATCGGGATTTGGTTATCAGCCAGTTTCTCTTAATAATGGGCTCGGGTTAAAAAAGCTGATCTGCCGAGCCTTAAAAATTTGTTCAATCCATTGATTGCTCATTTAAAAATGTATTTGTAGATTTTACTGCTTCATGTGTTTTAAAACTTCAGTAGAAAATTAAGTGACAAGCGCAGCCTTGCCGAGTAATACATTTTACTTACCTTGTTCCACACGTATAACAAAATGTTTGCACACAGATAGGATGACCATACACCAAACAACAAAGGCTTATAGGTCATTTCCTGGCTGGTGATGGCCCAGCCTTTAGCCAACAGCAGCAAAAGTAGCATGAAGAGTGTCTGAAAAAAATGAGGAAACAAAATTAACGCTCTTGTCTTGTACTGAGTTGTAAATAGCAGGGTTCGTACAAGACAGAAGAAACCATTTTCAATGCTTTTTCAAGGCTCTTTACTCAAGTCAATTGTTAAAGTTACCTTTAAAACTCCACTTCACTAAATGTCGACATAGGGTCTATTGTACCTAGTCGAATTCTAACAACTACTGCGAAATTGGTGCCTTAAGCAATTGCGTAATTGTAGTTTGAAGTAGGAAGCAACGTGACCATTACGTTTCCACCATTCCACCAATGGACAAAGAGGGAGGACGAATATAGCAACTAATAGCCAGTGGAACAGCACTTGCCCTTCTTTCCCCCTTGTACTGCACGACACCTCTGGTTCTATTTCTCGTTCAACCAGAGGGAAGAATCATTCATATATGAAAAGGGTTTGGCTAACAAACATTTTGCATTTATTTATACCTAAATTAATACTAGTGTTGGCTGCATTACTTCTTTAAAAAATAGTACACTCATCAAATTCAAGGCCCTTTCAAGGCTACAAAAATGTCCATTTACAAGGTTTTTCAAGCCTTCATATTTGGGTGTTCAAATTTAAGGCTTTTCAAGGAATTCAAGGCTGTGTACGAACCCTGAAACAGGCACCTGCTAGTACTGCTATTTTTAATGAAAGGAAGAAAATGTATGGTAACGAAGTACACCAACAATAACACACAATTTCAAAAACGGAAAGATTTGTACCTATATATCCGCACATTTTCAATCTTCAATCTGCAGGAGATGTAAAGTCATAGCCGATTGTCTTCTTCAGGCACTACACTTCCGTAGCTACCTTGTGTGTGTTATTCGAGAGTTTCGAATATTGATCATAGCCTCCTGCAGTTTAGGCCATCACTCCACATTCGTCTCAGATGCTCACAGGATTCTGCAAGCAACAGATACTTATTGGCTGGGTTAGAAGGCCCCTGAATGTTTATCAGCATGGCCTTTTCTCGGATGTGGAGTTAATAGCCAGGGACCCAAGCCCTTAAGATGGTGGTCACGATTGGCATCGGAAACCAAGAGGGTTTTGTTCCTTCCCAATTTATCTGATGCGTTTCCATGTGGTGGACCGCAGTGTCATTTGTTTACTCTTTGCCCCAGTCGTCTGCCGTGTGATGTATTACCCTGATCCAGATTCCTCCCCTCGTCTCTCCGATGTAAACAGGATCACAGTCTTAGTATGTGACGCGGTACACCCCTTCCCTGTTCACAGCAATCTTCTTGAGACACCTGCCTTCATGGTCGCTCGTTCCACTTCTCCATTTTTGTGCTGGTGGCCTTGTCTCATCGCCCACACATTTTTTTAAGAATCAGGTCCTGGAGCCCCCTTTCTTTCTTAACATAGGAATAGAAACAATTGACCTGTAGCACCTTCTGAAATGCCTCTTAGGTAGGAAAGACCAGCCTAGGGTTGGGTCCCTCATCTATGCTACTCTCTTCAGGAAAAATACACGTACATACCACCACAGAACGCACAATCCCACCACCAAAATCAGAAGGTGAAGGTTAAAACCTATTACCTTCATCAGAACCACCACCGATAAAACTCTTTAAAGAGCAGCCACATAACATCGAAGGTGACAGTCCCTAAAAGGCAGTACTTGCAGTACTTACACCTACCACACAATCGTTACAAATGGATCACCCACTGTTTGTATAGGAGGAAAGCCACCTCAGGCCGCACAAGCGGTTTAATGTCATCGTAGGCATAAACAGTAATGCTTATAAGGGGCACAGCATTGTTTGAACCTGTAAATTGCCAATGACTCAAGAGCACGTAATGACCACCGTATAGGCTATGGAGGGATGTGCTGCCGATGTAGCTAGTTTGCCGATATACCGATACCGATTACTGTTAAAACGGAATGCCGATAACTGCCGATATTGACTGCCGATATGACATTTAATAATGATTATTTTCTAGTGCTGGGCGGTATCGGAAATTTTCGGTACGGTACGGTATCGGTATTATGAAAAAAAATATTCGGTATTTTCGGTATTCCGGTATCGGTACCCGCCTACCTGGGTAGTTTAAGCATACCCTGGCGCCACACTGCTACTAAATGATACAGGGCATACCATGCTGTTTTCCGATGTTTGATTTCAACATCAGTGCTCTACCTGAATGATTTAGTCAACTTTACTGACTGAGTAAATATTTTGAAAATTGGTCATTGGTTTTCCCCATTAATAACTTCTTAACAGTTTATGCTATCAAGTTGAATTTAGCTCCGTTGGAAAGCTGGTGAAAAAACGCTTCGAATGGTATATTGGAATGTCCAAATCGGCCAAAAATTGGCGAAGTTATTAAAAAATCAGCTAGACACTAAAAATGTACGGTTTTCGGTATTATGCAAATACCGATTACGGTTTCGGTATTCAAAATATACCGATAACCGCGGTAAAAATACCGATACCGCCCAGCACTATTATTTTCCAAAAAAAGGAAAGTGTGATACAGTATCTGCTGCCGTTGTACTGCAAGAAACAAACTTGTATTTAATGTAACCTCATAAAAATATTAAAGAAAATTACAGAATTTGTAGTGCAAGCTTTTTTCCCTGCAGCCATTTTCCCCAGACCTTACCCCACAAAAAAAAGTACATGCAGCCAAACATTTCTGCACAATTGTAAAGATGTGAAAATGTTGATATTAATTAATCAACAGACGAGCACTTTATGATATATTAGTTCTCAAATACCAGCAAGCAGCAGTGTTTTCTTATCTATTTGCAAGCCACGTTTGTCGAAAAATGTTAAGTTAAATGGTTTTTTTTATGTATAACTTCAGAACGGGTGGACTTCTGGTTTGCACCATTGGAAAGTTGGCGAAAAAAGGGTTAAAATCGTGTATTTGAATGTCAAAATCGGTCAATATTTAGTGAAGTTATCATCGTTTTCGTATACATCTAGAAAAAGTGGAACTTACATGTGATCCAATACGGTATATCGGCACATCGGAGGTGTACATCGGCAGTACCGATATATCGGAGTTGCCTGCGATAACTGGCAATACCGATATGAATCCGATAATCCGCACATCCCTAACCTCAACGCCAGAGACGTATTTCCCAACAGATTTCATGTTCGAGCTTGTGGTGAATGGTGATTTCGTTTTTTCATTCACCGTTGCATACAGAATCCACGTGCTCTTTGAGGCGATCCAAAAGGCGCTGGTGCATTTCCCCCACGTGGACTGCTTTGCACTGCTTGCAGGGCAAACAGGAAACAAGGCCTCTGCTTCAACAACGAAGTATCGGGGAGTTGGGGGGGGGGGGGGGGGGCAGGGGGAGGGTCACACGTGTCTTACTGCGGTTTTTGTACTTGTGTACAGGTTTAGGTGCACTTGGGGGAGGAGCGGGGAACACAGGACGGGGTTACTGCATCAGCAAGTCTTTTTTGGCCCGTGAAGCGTTTTGAGGTAGGGAGGATACCTCGGAAAGCATGCCAAAGAAGACTGCTGCTGATGCAGTACCTTTCCCCCTCTTACACAAACAGGGCGATCCAGTTGTAATGATCGCGTGGTAGAGGTCAGTGGTGCACACTTCTTGTGTTTGAAAGTGCTCCTATTAGATACCGACGCCTTCGATGTGTTGTGACTGCTTTTTAAAAGTTTTATCGGTAGTTTTACTGATGAAGGTGACAGGTTTTCACCGAAAATTTAACAAACAAACAATTGTGTGTTCTCCTGTGGTGGTATACGTGTATTTTTCCTGAAGATGTCTCTAAATACCACTGTTATCCCCGTTTACTCTTTATTTCTACGCTGCTGTCTCCTCAGTCCACACCCTTTTGAGTTTTCATTCTCACCGTCGTCTTGATCATCGTATTAAGACACCTCGGAGGATAGCCCAGTTCAATGAACCTCTTTCATTCATACGGAAAATCCTTCGCCATCTCCATCTTGCTCGAGTCTCATAATCCGGATGAATTCATTCTCAGCTATCCCCTTCAATTTAACTCTGGGATGCCGCTACTCATAGTCGTGGGCTTCCTAAAGGGTTAAAAGAGGAAGACTCCACCGCTACTCCTCATAAGTTCCACGCCCAGGAATGAGAACTTGCCTTCACTCTCAATCTCAAACGTGAAATTTAACTCCTCCTTTCTACAATTACCGTAAATCGTGTATTAAAAGCCCAGTTGAAGCTAAAGCCCACCCCTTAAAATGATGTAAAGTCAAAATCATGAAATATGTAGTTAAAGCCCACCCCTCCAATTGTCATTTTTCTACGAAAAATTACCTAAAAGTTATACGATGTGAATAAAGATAATACTGCTTGCTATGTTTACTGGCCCCTTCTCCCTCCCTGTAGTAATAGTGGACTCTTCCTTTAGCTCCTAGCACCTACACAAGGCATCTCTCACCGAAGCCTCCTCCCTTCTTCACAGCAATTAAAAGGATGTAAAAATTGGTCTTTCAGACATCGTTCAAAAGCTTCGAATTTTATGTAATAGATGTCCAGAAAGGTTAGAAAATTGATAATGCTTGATTTAAAGCCCACCCTCTATTTTTACCAAATTAACTGCATAAGCCCATGGGCGTTTAATCCACGATTTACGGTAAGCACTCTCGCCACATTCTCTGCCTCACCTCTCTTCAGGATGGTTACAATGTCATCAACAAATCTTTCCCACAATTTCACAGAGCGAAAGGACACATGCAAAGTTGTATAAATGCTGCAAAACCATCTCGCCCATAAGAGAACATGGCCATGCTGTCTCCACGTGTGAAGCAGGTTGATTGGACAAGTACACTTTGCTTATGAGTGGGAGGAAGAGAGAGTAGGAAAGATGAAGGTCGTGCCAATGTGATAAAAACTAGAAAATAGGGCACATAATATGTTGATCAGCTGCAGTGTGGATCATCAAACAGCTAGATTAGGTTTAGCTTTGACAGCTAAATCTATATTTCTGCAAGAGTTAAAATTAAATACCGTCAAAATACCAGGAGTGCCCGGTTGATTTTGGTTTCTATTGCCTAACCAAAAAAAATATATATTACCTGCAATTTTTAGCATTCCATCCTTTAATGGTATCTCCCCTAGAAAAAAAAGAAACTATAGGCCTACATCTGCCTGCTCAGTAGCCTCAGCACCTTTAAAAGCGCCAGAGCAGTACCGGGCTTCATCTTTGGAACCTCTCAGTCGTTACGGTGGTAATTCAAGAGGGGAGGGGAGGGGAGGGAGGGTACAGGTAATGTATATTTCAGTTAGGCAATAGATACCAAAATCAGCTAGGCACCTCTGATATTTTGACGTTTCTATATGCCGTCGGCGTCGAAAATATACACTACCTGCAATTTTTAGCATTGCAGTAGACATTGTCAAAAAGGGCGATGGGACCACCATAACGAGTACCCCAGAGCTACGAGCTGGCATACCCAGAGTCGATGGACTCCCAAGAACCTGAAGCAAAGGAGGAGCCTGACGTAAGAAGTTGTAGTTGCTCGGTAGAGAACCGGCTGGGTTTGCAGCTAAAAATATCCATCCTTCTGCATACTGGCAGCAGTTTTCGTAGTAAAATAGCATGCCTAAAACAATGTTAATAATCAGGCGCTATATGAAGGATAGGGCGCACATAGAAGAAAGTGGCATGCAACAGGTTCAGAGGGGCAAAGGTATAAATAGCTGTAGCCGAAAACATGCAAGCCGAATGACCTTCGTGTCTTGGAGGAAGAAGGATGTCGCAGGAAGGCACATCCGGACGGGCATCAGGGTGGCTTGTCGAAGGTGAAGAGATGTTGCAGGAACGTACCGAGACTAACATCGGGAGCGGCAGACTAGTAGAGGCGGGCATCGCATCAGGTGACGGATGATGTAGTCAGGATAATATATTGGCTCATGTCTAACGAAAGCTTGGGAGCTCCCGAATGGTGGTGTCTAATGGTTAGAGAGGTTGAAAGTGGCAAAGGACTCTGTGGAAAACGTGGCATAGCTGAAGTAGGGATTCATGGAAAATAGTTCACTGTACTCAGGAAAGATGAGGCAGGTATTGATAATTCGCAAACCGAAGGGGATGTAGGAGCTTAGGATATGTAGTGGAAGTAAACACGTAGATAGAAGTATCATACAAGTGTTGTCCTTATAAAAACGCATGAAGAAAAGCTGCAAGGACGACCAAGAAGGTCGGAAGGAAGCAAAACATCACATTGGAAACATGTCCAAAACTTCATGAGGAACCGTAGCCACAGATGAGGATGCAAAGGGGCAGAATTGTAAACTAACACAGCATCCCTGACACAGCAGCCTTGACACAGGCCAAAGACTGGTGAAAGTGTGGTAGAGTGGCGAAAGGTAACTGTCCTAGACGGATGTAAGGAAGAAAAGGTAGCGGTAAAAAGAAGCAGAAGGATGTTGTTTGACCTCCTCCCGTTATGTTAATAGTCTTTGTTTGAAGATAACGTCTGAAACGAAGGGGCGAACGTCCCAGGAGGAGGGGAAGAGTCAAAAGTGGCACTACCACTGATTGAAAGTCCGCAGAATCTGGCAACATCTGGCACTATCTAGTACTATCTAGCACTTCTTTGCATCAAGCGAAGGTTATGCACAACTCCATTCCTTTTCAAGAAACAAACAAGCCACGAGCCTCCTTAATTATTTAGCAAAAATTTGGTATGTTCTCGTGATCTGGAAGCGAGCTGTAACGATCGACGATATTACTGCCGCTATACCACAATCCAAGGCTGTTTGCCGTGATGTCATCGTGAGTCAGCCACTGACGAGCGAGAATAGCGGCTTTTTGACCGTCTGAGTGGTCTAGCCGAGTCACGTGATGCGTGCGTCACGGCAAACAGCCTTGGCGCGTGGTATACATGACGCCATGGGATTTTCGTTCGCTTTTCAATCAGTGATAGTGCCACTTTAAGATGCTGAAGGATGGCTGAAGAAATGTGGCTTCGGTTCCTCTCACGGCCGAGTTGGAGAACTGCGAAGGCTAAGAGAACTGGGGGTCATGGATGGATGCGGAGTCCCAGGGCAACTCCTTTGACGCTCACATGGCAAGGCACACAGGGTAGCAAGTCTTGTGACGTGGATGCCTGGATACACGGGAACGAATTGTGCCATCATCTTGTCACACAGAATCTACAGTAAAGTTGACGAGTGAAGGAGATGATGCCGAAGCCCAACCAGACAACATCAGTTCAACCGGAGATGGAGAGGGTAAAACTGTTGTAGTCATGCCGAAGGACGAAGGTCCCGAAGTGATATTGAGCGGAATATTCAGTGGTCTATGAGCCTCGTCGGGAGTGGTGACCAGAAGAGACAAAGGCGAGGTCAGAGGAATGTGGTGAGGGTCAAGTGGCCAGCATGGTGTTTTGCGAAGGCGACTCGTTGTGACGGAGGACCGGCCACACGGAGCTGGCGACTAGCGGACATAGAACAATGGTGAAGGCGTCAGGAAAGACCTGAGCTCCTAGTCAACGAAAAAGCCAACGGATTTTAGAGTAAGCAAGGATTAACCTGACACGCTGCTTATTAGCATCGGAGCCGAGAATATTCCTTCGCGAGGGTTTATTAGCGGTGCAAAGGATGTCAGCCTCATTGGTCAGTTCTTGAACGGCCGTCTGAATTGAAAAATTGTTCAAATTGTGTGCAAGCTTCTTCTTGGATAGATAAAGCCCATAAACAAATGGCCATACATGCATAATCTAGAAGCTTATGCAAGAGTGGACGGGAGTCAACAGCAGAGTGGGCACTTCGTCACTATATTGGAAGGGGGTGGGAGGAACATCATTCGTAGCAGATCTTGCTGACGAAGGAGAACACCTTGGTGGCCCAGTAGACGAGTTAAGCACACTTGGTGGAAGTGAAGAGTTAGTGGCAGGTACAGCCGAAAGAACGTCGGGCAGTGTGGCAGGGTTGGGTAGAGAGGAGCAGGGTAAACGAAGGGGGGGGGGGGGGGGGGGGCGAGGCGCTTTGTACGTTCGACGTCGTTGACGGGAAGATGATGGTGGTTGCGATTTTGGCGAAGGTTGCTGGCGTGAAACCGGAGGCACTGCTGGAGACGAAGGTGTAGCTTGAACAGTTACACTGGCTGCAAGAAAGTCAAAAGCCTTCTTGCGGTCTTTCTGAGCGGAATGGTCTCATGATTTCTTTGGGAGGATCTCGAGCAAAACCCATTTGTCTTCATCAATGGATTTACATATGGTGCACGGATTGTCGTAGTAATTACACGAACGGTGGTACTGGCAAACCAAATGTGGATGAAAAAAAGGCATGAAATGGCAAGGAGCGACTCACTTCAAGCGATAGATGAGAAAGAGGCTTAGTAAAGGGACTTTCCCGCCAATAAGTGGCGAGAAGAGCACGGGGAACCAACACAAACGCTATCTGGTGGTGGCTGTACATAGCAGTGGTTGATCCAGGAATGGAGCAAACATGCAGCACACGGTCAAGACTGCGAAGGTACTTGCCGAAGGAGCAAGACTGTACGGGAAAGCCACAACTGTAAATGAAGGGTGGACGAGACGCCGGAGCTGGAGACGAGACGGGTGCAACTTCAGCAGAGTGGGGGCCGTTGTAGTCTCGGTGGAAAGAAGCCAGCCGGAAGGGTGGTTGCAGATGTAGAGGGCCGGTTTTTTTTGCTTTTGACAACTTGCTGGAAGAGGGACATTGAAAGGGGGCGGTCCCTGACCGTCGTACCAAGTAGGGAAGGATATGGAGAAATCAAAGGAAACTGGATAGGCGAGATAAGGCCAAAAGGTGAAGGCAAAACCAGGATCCGATCCTTCCTAATATGAAGGACCTCTGTGGGCGGCAAGTAGGGCTGACCGAGTCTCATAGTTTTCTGGGAAGCCATGGCGGGCTGCGGCGACGGCAGAGGTTAGGTTAAGCTGAAAAGGTATCATTCTAAGAATGAAGAGTGCGGAGCAGGGATGACACTCCTGCATCGGCCAATCCACCAATGACGAAGGTAGCCAAGAATGAACCCGTGCGAAGGAGAGAAGGGAAATACCTATGCGAGTCGTGATCGTTCTTGTAGAAAGGGTGAAGCTCATTCATGCAATGTGAAGTCATAGGTTGCATTGGCTGGTGTTCTTCAGTCGCATTTATCATTGTTATATTTTCTGTTGTTGATGTTTGAGGCCTTATTTTATGAGCAAGAACAGGATGACTGTCTATACAAAGGCAGTGGAGCTAGCGATTGGGCCGAAGGCTTAATCAACAGCTGGCAGGAGACAACAGCGAATGCAGCGGAGGACGAGGGAGCCGAAGTACGGAGATCAGACTAAAGGAGAACCTGGAGAAGGTGGTAACTTCACAGAGCACAGTGGAAATGAGCCCAGAAGAAGGGAAATGCCTGTATATGAGAGAACTTTGAAGAGTCTGTAGAAGCTAGACAAAGCCCGAGTGATGCCGAAGGAGGAGGGCTGTTGCCGTCTGTCTAGGCACCAAAGGCAGCGCAAGACCGAGAACTGGAAGGCGATGGTGGCGTTGGAGGTGCGGGTTGTAGAGGCAAAGGAGCATCTTCTGAACAGAGGAGGCAAGGAGAGGCTGGTGGCATATCTGTGGAGACACATCAGATATAAGGCCGAAGAGACGGCCCAGGAGAGAATCTTGGCGAAGAACATGAGGCGGGCGGTTGAAACTGAAAAGGGTGAAGGAAGCCAAAGTGCTGCTGATGAACGGACAGCCAAAGGATCGGGATGAGGAGGGAAGGCTGACAACTGTATGGGGCGAGAGCAAGCCGCAACTGCATAGCAGGATCATACCCAGCGACGGATACTGGATCGAATAGTTTAAGGCAGAGGTCGGCCTTGTCACCGGAAGGCTGGAGAAGTTCGAAGAACGCTGTCTAACAGGTCACATACCTGGTCCTCAGAGACAGGTACATCAATGAAGTAAGACGTGGGTCGTCGGTACAAGGGCTGAGCCCAAGACAGCCAACCAGGCAATAGGCGACCTGAATAAGTTATGGTACGTTGATGAGGTGTAGTCTAGAAAATACCGGGGATAAGTTGGCTGCGAAGGCGACCAGGCAAAATAGACGAAGGTCCAGGCTGGGCCAAAGATGATGCTGAAGAGCTGTGCCAAAAAGGACCTGAGTCAGAATGCAAGGTAGACGCGGAAGTGGTGGGTGTGAATGTCACGTCCAAAGGAGCCAAAGGCAGTGGAGGACTGCGGGATGCAGTAGGGACAAGTGAGGAATCCAACAAAAGAGACAATGTGTCATCATGAGTGACAGGAGGAGGGCATGGTGTCCAATGGTCGAGTGATGATGTTCTTCGTAGAAGACGAAGCAGTGCAAATCACACGAGGTGACAGCCGTAAGTAGAAGATTCAGGTCCAGAAATCGGCGAGAAAGCAAAGGAGTGAGGAGCGAAGAAAGCGACTATGTAGTGTGGAGGCTACAGGAGATGAAGCCCAGTCCTGTCCCGGTGCTTTTATAGGAGGAGTGTGTCACGCATGTGAAATGAGGCTACCAAGCTGGCAGGCGTAAACCTATAGTTTCTTCTTCTCTAGGGGAGATAGTGTTAAAAGAAGGAACGTTAAAATTGCAGGTAATAGAAATTTTCGACGGCACATAGAAATTTTGTTTCCCCCTCCGGAAGTCAAATCGTACTGCAGAAAGGCTCCTCCTACTGCAACATATCGTAGCGCGTTACACCGATTCTGCTACAGTTTACATTGAAATTGCAACATGCTAGTGATGTACGAATCATCAAATGGTGCAGAACTACTTAGATCAGTCAAGTAGCATTAAAACGGTGATTAGAGTGCAGTTCAGTAGCATTTTTTTTTACTAGCGATTCATTGCCATTAAAGGCTCCACGTGGAAAGAGTAGGATGGTTTTTATCACAACTAACGATTTCTGAGCTTAGATGAAGGTTTCCAAACTTTCCCGTCTTTATAATTCTCCTCCATTGTACAATTCAGCCAACTACTTTTACAATGATCTACACTAAATCTGCACCATAGGTAAGCATGTGTAAATGTACGAAATTAAAAAAAGCAACGGCCGTATCAAATATTAGCAATGTATGCCTGCTGTATTTTTTAACAGCAATCGTCTTTTGCACATACGGTACATGTAATGGAAGTGCCAAAAGTACTACCCACTTTACATGCTTGCAAATGCACAAACTGATGTACAACAAAACCACCTTTTATGGCACAACCTGTTTCAAGACACAACCCATTGCCTGGAACCACTTATTTATGAACAAGTGTTAAAACAGTAAAATGTGAACTACTGTTACAACATTGCTAGCAGCAATGCGGCAATGTGAGTATAATACCCAAATATGGTTACATCAAGAGATTTAACGACAGGTTACATTTTTCGGTTTCATTTAAACAGGTAATTAAAAAAAATGTCAATTCAATAACACTTTCGTCGTTATTTTTTGGGCACCATTTCCACTGCATTCAGTGTTTGACCCCTGCTTAACAAAGGATTTGTCCATGACAAAATCATTTTTAAAGTTGGCCTAATAATTTCAAGCCTCTTGGCTCACTTCGTTATCAAAATTAGGGAATTGTAATGCCAAGTCATCATTTGTGACTTGGCAGGGGGGGGGGGGGGGGGGAAGAGAATTGAATATTTTTGGAGGTAAAGTTGACGGCATCCCTCACACGTCCCCTGAAAAGAAATTGACATCCCCTCCCCACCCTCTGACAACACACAGGAAAAAGTAACTTTTCTTATTGATAATTTCCTGTGGCCTATTTAAATATTCACTACTTTGCATTATCAAGTTCTCAACTCTATGGAAAACATGCCAGATTTTAGCAAAGGTCAAGGTCAACATGTTCATGACAACATGCAAAATAAAGCTAACAAGCCTATACAATTTAACACATTACGATATTAGAGGAAAAAAGCGGAAGTGAAAGATGGCCGCTTTATCCTTACAGCTCTTGTATCTAGACACACGCTCGAGTGTCGCGCCAAGTTAGGCAACAAACATCACACCAATTCAATTGTCGAGGAGGTAACCATTGTAGCGCGACGGCATAGCTTAAGTGTATAATATCCAGAAACACAGTTGAGCACATTTCAGGTACTTGGGGAAAAATAATAATGCGGTACAAACGCTAAAATTGCGGTGAAATGGAGAGCAAGGACCCACCTGACAAAAATTAACTCGCGAAGGAATGTCGCCTAAGCAGCTATCAATGCAAAATCAGACCCTCAAAGTTGTAAATGTGTTACTAGCTAGCTACTAGCTAGCAACCTACTTCTAGTCTGCTCATCCCCAATTCCCCATGTTAATTTTCATAGAGTGATTATTCATCAAGACCACGATAACGGGAAGGCTTTCAGCTACGAAATTGGACGAATGGCTGCTTTACTATACGAACTACATACCTTTTATGGTTTGGAGCCTGGGGGGGTAACAGGAATAGTGTGGGAGGGCACGTAAATACGAAAGTATTGTTATAACCATTGTTAGTATTGTCGGCATCAGATTGGATGGCCAAAGTTCGGGCAATGACAACGTGTATACTGACGTGAGTATCTAGACACACGCTAGTTGTGTCGTCAAAAATCTAAACAACGCTGCCAAAGAAATTGTATCTATGTCCAATTCACAAAAAAACAAACAAAGTATCAAAATAAAGCCAAAAACTGGGAACGAGGCCACCAAGTTGAGACTGGATCAGCCTCAACGGAGCAATATGAACTAAATAAAAAAAAAAAAAAAAAAAAAAAAAGCAAAAACTGATAAAGAGGCGACTAAGTTTAGAATGGTTCGGCCTTTCAAGGGAGTGATACGGAATTAAAATATTGGAAAAGTGGCCATTCAAGCTATAGTTGACATAGTATATGACATATCTGCAGGCTAGTTGGGTTGAGCTTAAACCCCAATTAAACGAAAAAGAAGTGATATCGTATCAAAAACCAAAACTGGTAAAAGAAACGCCAAGTTGCGAATGGTTCGGCCCTTCATAGGAGTAATATCAATACACCAAAACATTTGCCAACTTAATCGTACCGAATAACACTTTGGACGTTAAATGAAAACGTGAACATTGCTACCGAAAGTAGCAGTGTTCTGGTTTTTATTTAACCTTCGAACTATTGGTCGGTGCGATTAACTTGGCGAATGTTTTGTGGTGTTGTTATCACTCCTTTGTAGGGCCGAACCATTCGAAACTTGGTGTTTCTTTTTACCAGTTTTGGTTTTTGATATGTAGTCCTATACAAGAGCTGTAAGGCAAAAGCGGCCATCTTTCATTCCCGCTTTTTTCCTATAATATCTTAATGTATTAAATTGTCTAGGTGAGGGAAGCGCACATAAGCACTTCGGTCAGCCAGCTTGGTGGGAAAACATTTTAATCTCTATGGAAAAAGGCATTAGAGGACAAGAATGCTAAATTTACAGTAATGTATATTTTCGTTGGCAATAGAAGCAGACTTTTTATAGGTAAAACCTGTTTTACTCATCCTAAAATACTTACCTTTAGTTATTGGCTTAAATAATTTATTTAAAGCTCTCTGCCCCAAACTTTAAACTTAGAGCCTCCACGTGGCGTTCCTGCTCACATCCCAGCAGGCATAGCCAACTGTCCCCAAGTTTCGTTTGATAAACTATCCGATCTAGTGAGAGCGGGGAAGGTGAGTGGGTTTACCTAAAATTAAGCATTTTATGACAGGACCTAAGTAAAAACTAATTTTATCTTTAAAATTCCATTTTCACTTCCATTCAAAAACACTTCCCTTTAGTTATTGACAGACTTCGGCCAATAGGACGTGGAGGTCGAGCCAAACCAAGAGCAATCTCACAGAAGAAACCCATAATCTCTAAACAGTTTGAAGCGTAAAGAAAGCCACCCACAGCAAAGCTTGACTCTACTACTTTGGCAATTAGGCCACATCATCTTCATACACACACAATTGCCAGGGACAACAAGTATCTTCACAGTCCTACTGCCATCTCGCAGGTAGTAACTTATGAAGGTGTTATTGTTACGCCATGAACGACCTACCATACTCTCAACTACAGGCATTTCCGAAGGAAAAAACCTGGAGGAAACCAACATTAAAATTATCGGCCGCGTGACGTTCCTTAGTGCATCTAGCGTTGCTAACGCAGGAGTCAGAGCCACCAACCCCAAGTGCCATTGTGTGAATGGGATTTGATTACATATAAACCGATTTAACTGGCAAGCTACCACAACGTCACCGCTGACTATGTGTGCTCACACTGAAGAAAGGGGGAGGGAGGGAGAATCCATGCAACCTGGGCGTTCTCATCCCCGTAGCCGAATCTGCACGATGCACGACGATATGTAGTGGACAGTTGAAGGCTGCCGTGGACAAATTTCTGCCGTTTTGTCAATTTTTGACCGATTTTGATATTAGAGTCCATGTTTACGTTTTGTACGCTTAGATTTCAAAGTAAAAGATATTTACCGTTCCAACATCCTTGCAAATTTTCGACAGTCATTTTTTTCTGGAGTTGGAGGGGCTCAGAACGACAGTCTTCATCAGGCTACCACATCACCGCTTAGGCGCTTACTTGGTCGTGATCGTTTGTCTGTTTTCGTTCGTTGGAATGCGGCGCGAGGCCATAGCCTCCGTAACTTGCAGGCCAGTGCACCACTTCTCCCGTGGCGGCTCAGCTCAGCTGCTCAGCTAGCCAACAACGGTTCATCATTCCAGCTATTATCATTAAATCATTTTTCACTGTTTGAATCGCCACCCCATACGTAATCCCGCATCGCTTAGGTGCGATTCTCTTAGACGATAACAAATATAACGGGTGGGCATCTTGAATGGCTCGCAATTGCTGCACCTTGAGAAAGAGTGTGGCACGAAAAATGGAGTAATATGACAGGATTGGCTCGTTTGATATGAAGTCACGGTATGTTACCTATGCCGATTGTTAGGTGACATTGTAGGCCTATTGGTCAATTTCTTTATTTCATATCAAGAAGCAGTACAAGCAAATTACGAGCCGCATTATTAAACAGCATCAGCAGCCAGATATCGGGTGCAATGTGTGTTCAGTAACAATGGTCCCGGCCGAATTCAAGCGCCACACATGTATATTGTATAGGGTTAATTAAACTTGCAATGAATTTCCAGTTTGAAGCCATGTCCCTGGTACGGAGCCGGTACCAACCGAACGCCCAGGAGAAGAGCCATGGCTAAGATCGTTGACTACCCAAAACTATAAACTTGCAAGGAGAACCGGTACATGGCAATAACAGTGGTTTTGAAATGATATATGAATGGAAATCACACGTAAACCACCAGGAAGAACACGGCACGCAGTTCAACTTGAGTATTTGGAGAATACACCGTTATCCTTCCTCAGAAATACGCACAACTTTCCTTTTCCTGTGTTGCGAGTATTTCTGAGGAAGGAGAACGGTCTATTCTCCGAAAATTCAAGTTGAATTGTGAACTGTGTTCTTCCTGGTGGTTTAGGTGTGATTTCCGTTCGTATAATACTGCGAGGAGACTAACCCTAGGGAACAAACGAACTTCCTTCCCCACATACATCCTCCAAATCCATCACACAGTGTCTGAGGCGTCCTCCCGACGTTCCCCCTGCCCTCTAGTGGGTGGGGATGCCAAGAAGGGGGTAACATACCTTCAAATAAAAGTTTAGGCGGAATCACAGTAGTGTCCAAGCTGTTCACATGGTCCGTAATGGCGATTTGAGCAAGGGGTAAGACTAGATCACCCTCCACCCCATGACACTTTAAATACATCAAAATTCCAGGGTTACCTGGTTAATTTTTGTTTCTATTGCCTATTGACAAAATACATTACCCAATTTTTAGCATTCTCCTTCTCTAATGCTGTTTCAACTAGAGATAAAACAAGTTCTTCTGGTCCGCTAGCTACAGAGCTCACCTTATCGACACCTCTACCCTGCCCAAATGGCAATGAGAGGGGAGGAGGGCGGGAACCATGGTAATTTATTTTTTCAATAGGCAATAAAAACAAAAATTAACCAGGTAACCCTGGAATTTTGATGTTTCTACTTGCCGTGAAAAAATCCATTACCCAATTTTTAGCATTCGCATAGACTTCGTCAAGGCGGCGGGCGCCATTTGATCGAGTTCCATTAGCTAGCGACTGGCCCCCGTAACATAAAGTGGATTACAGTGCGTCCAAGGGTTCGTGTACTCAGTGGGTTGCGACGAATGGCCATGAGGTACAAACCGTCGGCATGATAGGACATATCCCGGAGATAATGGGATGTGAAGACGGTAGGGTGGCACCAGGAGGCGGATTCCATAATGTCTGTGATGGAAATATTGCTGAAATCAGCCCAAGATGTAGAAATGGTACGGAGCTCATGCGCCGTGACCCCGATATCTTCCGTGATGCAGTTGACATCCATGGCCTGACAAGCTTGAAGGACGACGGCCTTAATCCACGAGGCAATCATCCGCGCAGAAGTGAGGCCAGTCCTACTGTTTAACGGGACAAAAAGTTGAATGCGGTCCCTTCTGATAGGAAGAGATGCTTTCAGATAGAAGCGGATGGCTCGTACAGGACACTAAGTCCGTTCTTGATCATCCCCAGGATGTTCGATAAGGATGGTATTATGAACAGATCCGTCCGCTCAGTGGGTTTCTGGGTTTTCGCCCTGAAAGAAGAGTCAGGGGTGAGAGTGACACCGCTAAAGTCCGGTAGAAAAAAGCAGTCTCGTTCCCTTGCGGATAGGGCCTGTAATTTGCTACAGCGTAGACAAGCGGCCAGGGCAACCAGAAAAACGGTTTTCCTCGTGAGCTGGCCGAGGCGTGCAGAGCCTAAAGGTTCGTAGGGAGGAGCCATTAAAGCCGTAAGGACGATGGATAGGTCCCAGTCTGGAAATCTCTTGGGGATCCGTGGACGATCTAACTGGAACAAGTGGATTAGTGAAGAGACTGTAGACTAGTATGGTGGAGCCCCGTAAACCTTCCTTAAACAAGGAGTTCAGGAAGCGGAGAAGGTCGCGCATAAGCGGATCGATTGGGTTGACTTGCTGTGAGATACACCAATGAAACCACCGTTTCCAGTGGCTGTCATAAACTTCTATAGTGGGTGACCGTACGGCTCTGGAGGCAATGCGAGAGGCCTCGTCTTCAAGAACGCCTGTTGAGCGGAGGAGTCTGATGATAGTAGCCACCCATGAAGTTGTAGGGAGGGTAGGTTCGGATGGTAGAACCGTCCCTGGTCCTGGGAGAGAAGGTCCTGTCGTGCCGGTAAGTGGCGCGGGGAGTCTATGAGGGACACGAGGAGGGGAAACCAGGCTGCGGACGGCCAATTCGGTGCGATCAGGAGAAACCGTCCTGAGCAATCGGCGATTTTGCGGAGGACTAATGGTAAGAAACTAGGCAGAGGTAAGGCATAAGCATGAAGATGGTTCCATTCTAGAGTGAGGGCGTCCACTGCCTAAGCCCGTAGGTCCGGTAGTGGGCTGACGAACAGTGGAAGTTTGTTGAACCTCGTGGCAAACATGTCTACTGTTGGGTGATGCCACAATTGAAAGAGGGCATGGCACACAGACAGGTGTAGTGCCCACTCGCTGATCGGAGGTTTCCTGCGAGAGAGGGAGTCGGCTATAACATTCAAGGGTCCCGGAATATGAAGTGGTAGTAACCGAATGCGGGCGGCGATCCAGAACTGAAAGATCTCAGATGTGATGCGGTGGAGGGATTGGGAGAGAGTCCCACTGCCCTAAGTTACTGCTATTGTGTTGTCGATATGTATCTGGACAGCTATTTTGGAGGATAGGAACTCCGGGAACCAGCGATGGCCGAGAAGAACCGTACGAAGTTCTAGATGGTTGATATGCTCGGTGGTGTCCGCAGGCCACAGGTCAGAGGCTGCGAGGTTGTCGACATGCACCCCCCCCCCATCCCAGACGCAAGGCATCTGTGAACAGGTGGATATCGGGGGAGGGTTCGTGTATGGGAACGGACGCAGTTAAGTTCATGACATCCATCCCATCCACCAGAGGAAAGTCGTCATTGGGAAAGATGGGTCAGGGTCCGAGGAGGCATCTTGAGGGCAAGGCTTGAGTCGCCCCCCCCCCCCACTGTGCCAGACAGTAGTGATGGAGGGGACGAGCCATCCATCTGCCATACGGGACCAGACCTGCGAAGGAGTCTACTGTCCCTATGGTGAAGGCAAGATCCTGGAAGGTGTGGTGTGGACGTTGAAGAAATTGACGAGAAGTCAGCAGGTGGGTCTTGATCCGTTCTGGCGATGGCGCAACCGTCCCTTGAAGGAGGTCGCAGGATACTCCTAGGAAGATTATGCGTTGATCCGGCGAAAGACGGGATTTTGGGATATTGATATCGAAGCCTAGCTGATGAAAAGTGACACGGCGGTGTTTAGGAACCCCTGGGAGGTCCGGTGGGGGAGGAGACAGTCGTCGAGAAATGCGTGTATGCGGATCCCTTGTTGGTGGAGATATGCTAGAATTGGTCGGAGGACGTAGGTAAAGATCCTTGGAGCTGCATTAAGCCCGAATGGCAGACAAAGATACTCGTAGACGGTGTTGTCGAGGATGAAACGAAATAGGTGGCGGACAGCAGTATGTAAGGGGATGTGTAGGTAGGCATCGGTGAGATCCAGTGAGACGGTCCAATCGTTCACTTGGAGGGATTCGCGGATAGAGGCCATGGTTTCCATTTGAAGATGTGGATTGTTGATGAATTGATTGAGAGGTTTGAGATTGAAGATTAGCCGAGTACCGCCGTTCTTTTTGTCGCTTAGGAATATATCGCTGTAAAATCCCGGCGAGAAAGGAGGAGGAACAATACGGATTGCGTTCTTGCGGATGAGGGATAGTATTTCCAAACGTAAGGGACGCGAAGGACGAGATTGTCGATCCCATGGAGGATTGCCGACTGGAGGAGGGGCACGAAACTTCGTTTTGAGGCCGTTGGTCACAATTGAACGGAGCACAGAATCGGCGGTATTGGCATGCCAGGCTTTGGCATAGAAACGCAGTAGTCACCCTACGGCTTGTGAGGGAGGCGGAATGTCAATACGATTTATGGCCTCTTTGCCTGGAGTGTCGTCCTAAGTCAGAGGATGATCGTCCCAGGGAGCGTCCTCGCCCGCGACCCTGGGGCTTGTATGGCAAGGGCGAAGCTGCTCGGGGAGCCGGAGGAGGCGGATGTTCAGTAGGTTTGACACTACGTGATGAATCCAGAGGCGCATCTGTCATTGGTTGGTTCGACGGGGGACGCCTGGATCCCTTCAATTTGATGAGACAAGGCTTTCGTGATATATCCAGATGCAGAGCCACCTTTGGAACAAGGCCCCTGAAAAGGCACTCCCGACTCGTGAATCGGCTGATTCCGGAGGAGGTGGCGAGTGAACGCATGGAGGTTAGGCGCAGTGTTTAGAGCTACCTCCCGAAGCAGCAAGGTAGAATTGAGAAGCGCCCTGGTAAGCCAGTTCATCGCGTGGTAGGTGGCAAAACAACTCTTGCGGAAAACTTGATTAATGAGAAAGGTAAGCTGTCGAGTACCCGCAGGCGTATCCGTATAGAGACGTTCGCACAACGTGTTAGCAGCCGTACTGAGGACATCTGCTTGCAGTCGTTATCGCGGAGAACAAAGCCCGGGACTGCGACTTGCCGAGGGAGGTAATGGGAGGACCCCAAATCCAATTTCGTGTCAGCTGACAGAAACCCCGACTGCGGATAGGTATCGAAGTTGCAAGGATTGCCAGTACCGTCCGCAATGGGACGGAAGAAAGTTTTCTCGGCCCGGTCGAGGCGGAGGATGCTCCTTGTCTGATTCCAGAGGGGATCCATTGCCCAGAGGATACCCCCGTTCCTAAGGAGGGTGGTGCGTAGTGTTGTTGATTGTCCAAGCAGGGGTGGTTGAAGAGGTGGCTGGTCCCAGAAACCGAAGCTGTAACCTGTGGCCAGACCCCTGTTCTTGATAGTATCCTCCGCGGATGCGGAGGGCTTGTACAGGAAGCAATCTGGGACGATTTCTTCCACTGTCCGCATTAATTCCGGAAGCGGAATTTCGGAGGGGTCAGGATCGGTAGGGAACGGAGGCTCAGGTAAGCCAAAGTCCGAAGGGTCCGGTGAGTAGTATGGATCCTGAGCGTCTTGGGTTGGTGAAGATGCCGGCGGAGGCGGCGGTGGTGGCGGCCGAGGCTGCGGATCGGCGGAGGATGGACCAGCGGACGGTGGAGAGCAATGACGCTTGGGGAGGGAAGCCAACCAAGCGGAGGTGTAATCCGGGTTCGGATGAATCCATTAGGGAATGGACCTGCGAAGGCATAAGCAGCTCATTGGTCCACCTGGATGTAGTAGAGGACCGGGAGGAAAGATCCAACGGTAGGGCGGAGGCGGACGTAGCAAGCTTGGCCGCCGCGTTCCGCGCCTTAACCTGCAATTTCAACCGCGCATAACACTCCTTAGCGCGAGCGAGTTCGGAGGATAAGGACCGGAGGTCCGGCGCCGGTTGACCGCACGGGATTGGAGACGTGGCAGCAGTATTGCACTGCGGAGGAAAGGATTCCGATAGCAGCGGGTTGGGAGGCAGAGGCTCCAACATGTCCTGTTCAGTAGTAATTTCGAGCACCTCAGCGTTCTCGAAGGACGGAGAAACAGGAGAAGCGGATGAGCGAGGAAAGGGGGGGATTTCCTTGGCGTCCCCTTTGCTCGCGGCATCGAAGCGGATCGTCTTTTCCGGAAGTGAACAGCGTTGTCGCTAGAGAAGAAAATGTGAGCTCTGTCGCTCCGCCTCGACTATATATACGATGGAGGCTGCACAGTGGAGCTGCACAGTAGCTAGCGGACCGGAAGAACTTGTTTTATCTCTAGTTGAAACAGCATTAGAGAAGGAGAATGCTAAAAATTGGGTAATGGATTTTTTTTACGGCAAGTAGAAATTTATTTTAGCAGTTTAACGAAAATAACCAAATACCTAGTAAGATGATACTTAACTTGAGAAAGAGGGGAAACTTTGCTAGTATAAAATGAACACAATGATCTTGCTTTTGGATGTTACGGTTAAGGAGTGTACAAACAGGATTAACCCTTTTACGAAAAAATAAACAATATTCCACAGAAAGCAGTTTTCATCCCTATACAGGCCTGATTGGTGTGGGGTCACACCCTACTTGTGCAAAAAATATGTTGAGTGCTGGTACGTTACTTAAATGATCGCCACCAGGAGCACACAGAAGGCCCCGTGTCTTCGTAAGTTCTACTGCACTATTGCTCGTGGTGTAGAAATTTGTTAGCAGAGGTCGCTACCTGTAGGGGATTAGAGGTGTGCAGCATGTTCTCAAGGCAAATGTTAGGTCCTTTGTTTTTAAACAATAGGTGATTAAAATGGAAACAACGTCTAAGTAATAATAACAAACTCAACCACCCTTTTTTCGCAAGTTATCCTAGCCAACAATAAAAGCTGTCGTAGCATGTCTGCTTTGCGCGATACGTTTCAATTTCGATTTTAATCAACTTGGTGCAGGCGCAGTATTTCTGCACCTTCTGGTGTTGTTACAGCGTACTAAAAAATACATTACTAACATAGCCACGTATGCTCCCGTTTTCTATACGCTCCTGCTGCCACAAAATAAAACAAAATTTAAAAACTCCACGAAAACAAAATTTATATTATGCTTGAAAATGCAATGATAGTTTCCTGAAAAACATCGTTTTAAAACTACTTGACCGAGCGAGCAAGGTCAAATAATTTACTGAATTTGGATATTGTGTGTGTTTTGTCTGTTTGGGAAACGACACCATTTGCAATTTTGTTCAGATTTGGTTGAAATTTCAAGGGAGCTTTACTGCATGAAATTTACTAGTTCGAAGATGAAATTACTGCATCAAATATTGGGGGGGGGGGGAGGAAGAGGGGTAAAATTTAATGTAAAACACTACGCAGAAATCATATAAGTAGAACAATAAGAATAGCATAGCACTCCCCTTTGGAGCACTGCCACTGAATTTGCCACTCGTGATCGTGCTTCCGGTTGGTGAGGAAGGACGGGATCCATCTGTGAAGCGTGGGGAGAGAGTTGAGGGAGGAGTGCTTTCCATTTGCTATTCAATTTCTTCTGAGTTAACTCGGGTGTAATAATCCTATCGACATCGCGATGCGAGGCTGCTTGGTTCTTCACGAGAGTTTTCCTGACATTCAGAAAGTGATGGATTGAGATGCTCTCCATACCATAACGATGGGGCTCGTGCTGTGTGTTAGAAATTTCTGAATCTCTTGGTGCTTTTCCAAGCGATTTCATGATTTTTGGAGAGGTGGTGAGCAGCAACTGCACTCCAATTGTCATTCCATTTTCCACAGCCTTTAAGTGTGCAAATTCAACACTTGGTTTCGCCCACATAGATGGCGAAAACAAACGAAACATACAGGACGGAAAGGTCTGCATTCGTTTTATTTAGTTTATGACAAGATATCAATACCATTAGGGCTAATCAAGGTGAAACTCCAGCAGTAAAACAACTTTGTTCCATGCACACTAGTGCAGCATTGTAGGAGGAAATGTTGCAAGGAATACATTAGTGTGTTATGCTATGAAGATGTGTTGGCACATAGTTTTGTAGAAATTAGCTGAATGGTAATTGCTTTGGTGTTCATAAATGCATGCCCCAAAATAATTGTGAGCTGTATCTTATCTTTTTTGCTGGTCCAAAGAGATAAGCTCATCTTTTATCATATTTATTACTGCCTGAACATCACGTCAACTATGCAAATTTATGAAAGAGTATATAATTATTTTAACTACATCAATCAAACAATAAACCTTCATGCCACATCAGATTTCAGAGAAAATGTTAAAATACTCTTCTATTTTCGTCTTAAAAAGAAATAAGGATGCCATTACCTGAGACAAGATATCCATAATGTCACCTAAAATACTTAGGCTGTCTATTCCTTCGCCATCAAATGCAAAAGACAAGACATGGACCACATTAAAGAATATTCCTATTGGTTCAAGTAAAAGGCTGAGTGTGAACAATCTTGTGATAAGGTGCTTCTGACGGATCACAGCATACACTTGTACTGGGACCAACACCAAATACAGTACAAAAAATATTAAATATATTTCCACTGTATCCTGAAAAAAAAAAAAACAACCGAATTTTAACACTGCCTATAATAAGTTTTTACTATCCTAAAATACTTACCTTTAGTAATATATGCTAATATCGCATATTTTATGTTTTTTATTGGCTAAAATGAATTAATACAATTATTTTGAAAACAGTCTAGTACCATCTAGCTCCCACCGGTGGCGCTGATGTGGTCACTCATTAACACAAGCAAGCGCTCATGACGTCATGTCGCTTATGAACCATTGGGGTCAGCAACAGCGGGGAAAGCGGGTGGGTTCTTCTGAAGGTTAAGTATTTTAGGAAAGTAAAAAGCCCCAAATACCAGGTACAGCTGGTTGATTTTCGTTTCTTTTGCCTTTATAAAACTATACATTACCTGATTATTAGCATTCTCCTTCATTTTCTGTGCAATCTACAGATAAAGTTCTTGGTTCGTCCGTCGCCGCTACCCACTGCGCATGCGCAGCCTCCGCTATATAAACTCAAGACTCGGTTCTTCATCTTTCCTCTAAGTATCCCAATGGCGGCACAGAAGGGAGGAGGGTAGAAGAAAGATAATACAAATCAAAATAAATCAACTGTACCTGGTATTTTGGGCTTTCCATGTGCCATGATAATATCCATTACCCGATTTTTAGCATTCCACAGACCTCGTCAAAGGCGGAGGGCGCCACTTGACGGAGCCCCCTAAGGTAGCGCCCCGTCCCCAAGAAAGACAAGTCTTCGCGAACGACCAGGAAGAGGGCAAATGATGATCACTGGGCCGGATTAAGCCTCGTAGAGGTCTGGTGCTTAAGATTTATCGTGGCCCTCTCCCCCGCCCCTCCAGCCCACAATAAAAAAAAGTTCCCTTATTTTGAACAATAATTTTTTTTGTAAAAACAGTAAAAGTAAAAATATTTTTTTATTTAAAATAGTACCTTATTTTTTTGTGTGACTGAGGCCCTTTTTCGGTCTGTGGCTCGGTGCTTCAGCACCAAAGCACACCCGTTAAACCGGTCCTGGATGATTGTATCGCTTAAGTGGTTAAATACACGCTTAGCGGCCACGAAGGGACTGATGCGGTACAAGCCATCCGCTTGGGCCGACATATCTTGTAGGTAGCGAGATGGGAACACGGTCGGGTGTTTCAGGGATGAGGCTTCCATAATGTCGGTAATGCGGTGGGCCCAAAAAGTTGAGATAGCCCGAAGTTCATGGGCGGTAAATCGAATGTCCCGGTCGTCGCACTCTTTGTCGAGAGCTTTGTAGGCGTCTAAGATGACATTCTTTATCCAGGTGATGACCATGTGTGCAGACGTTTCTCCAGTCGTTGATGCGAAAGAAATAAGAAAGTTGAGAGCGACCGCGTCACAAAGGCTTGGATCTCTTCAAGTAATAACGAATGGCACAAACCAGACAGAGGGCTTTCTAAGGTTCGTTGCCCACAACAGGAGACAAGGCAGGTATACAGATGGGGTTGGTATGGTCGCCGGCTTCTGGGTCTTAGCCTGAAAGGATGCTCAAGGGGCCAGGGCGACCGCAGAGCAATCGTTATGGAAGAAACAGTCGGTGGCGGTTGCAGAAAGGGTCTGTACCTCGCTGCATCGCAAACAGGCACCCAGAGCCAACAAGAAGACTGTTTATCGGGTCAGGTGGCTGAGGCGACAGGAAAACAGGGGTTCGTAGGG
Source organism: Lithobius niger (assembly GCA_023313725.1). Taxonomy (NCBI): domain Eukaryota; kingdom Metazoa; phylum Arthropoda; class Chilopoda; order Lithobiomorpha; family Lithobiidae; genus Lithobius; species Lithobius niger. The sequence continues at coordinate 61,632 of JAHWFP010121248.1, forward strand.
CGCTGAAAGTAAGACATTGAGGACTATGGATAAGTCCCACTCCGGAAAGAGGCAACGAACCACTGGTCGCTGGAGTCCGAATGACTCGAGAAGAGAGGAAATAAGGAAGTCTTCTAAAAGCGAATCATTCGGCCACACGGAAGACCGCGTTCAGGGCGACGGGTAGACAAGAATAGTGGATCCATAGTCCTTCATTGAAGAGGTCGGTCAGGAAGCGCAGAAACTGCTAGAGACGGACCGACAGGACTGACCTGTCACGGCATACACCAACGAAGCCATCGTCGCCAGTGGCTGTCGTTGATCTTGTTGGTCTACGAGCGGACTGCCTTGGAGGCAATGTGAGAGGCTTGTTTCGGAGTAACGCCTGTTGCTTCGAGTAATCAGATGATGCAGTCACGCGTGTAGCTGGAATGTCCTGGGTTTGCAATGGAGCACGGTCCCCAGTTATTGGGATAGCAGGTTCGGAATGTCTGGCAGGCAGCGAGGGGAGTCGATCAGAAGGCTGAGTAAGAGGGGAAACCAGGCGGCCGATGGCCGGTTGGGTGCAATCAGGATGAAGAGGCCTGAAGACTAGGCGATCTTGCGTAGGACCAAGGGGAGTAGTTTGGGCGGGGAGGGGGGGGGGGTGGTAAGAGGGAGGGGGGAACAAGTAACCGAAGAGGCGACTCCAATCCATTGTTAAGACATCCACTGCCCATGCTTGATAGTTGGGGACCGGGCTGACAAAGTGGGGAAATTTAGTTTTGAGCCTTGTGGCGAAGAGGTCGAGATACGGTCGCTCCCATATTTGGAAGAGACACGTGCAAATGGACGTTTTGAGGGACCATTTGCCCACTGGAGGAGAGCAGCGGGACAGGGAGTCCACAATCACATTGCGGTTCCCCGGAATGTGGAGCGGTAGTAGAGTCGTTCCTAGGCGGATGCACAAGACGAAAATGTCGGAGGCGACTTGATGAAGAGAGCGAGACCGCGTTCCTCCGCTATTCCCAAGATAAGTGACCGCCGTGGTGTTGTCGATGTGGACCTGTACCACCTTTCCTTTGACGAGAATACACAAGACTGAGAAGGACTGCCTGTAGTTCTAGAACGTTGATATGGTCGATAGTGTTCGGTGGCCAAGTTCCGGATACCATGCAGTGGCCGATGCGGACGCCCCATCCTGAAGGGAGGCGTAGGAGAACAGGTGGATGTCGGGTGGGGCTCGTGGAAAGGTACCGTCTGTGTGATGTACTGAACAACCATCCAGGATAGCAGAATGAGGAGAGGAAAATTGTCCAAACGCGGTTGCCGTTCGTTGGGGGTCGGGCGACTGGGTGGTCCATTCGTCGATACAAAGTGGTGGAACCAAGATCTCGTTGGTAACAAAATCTGTTGGTGGTGTTGCTTCTAACCAAAGAGGGGATAGACGGAAGGGAGAAAACTGTGGGACACAATGGAAAGGACCTTTTGGTCGTTCGTGATTTCTTGCCAGGCTGGGAGGAAGAACCAAAGACGGCCGCCTCCTGGTACCGGCAAGGGGTAATTGTCAACGTGAAGACCGTGGTCGCTGACCAACCCTTCCCAATGTCGGTCGCCACTCGCCATCAACAGTCGGCTACTTGGAATTTAGCCTTACTTGCCAAAACAGCGACTAGCTACGGAGCATGCCACTAAAAAAAAGGGTATCTCTGGAACCGTATAAGTTTGAGACGAACGGTTTGCGGCGTTATGCTCAGATTTATAAGGGCCATATAACTGGATTTTCAGCATTAATACTGGAGTTTACGAAAATTGCAAAATTTTGTTAATGCATAAATTAGAGAAACCTTGCATCATACAGGACGGATGTGGTATGTGGCGAGTAGAAATTGTGAAATGGCGAGTGCTTTGTAAGGTCTACTGGCAAAGTGGCAACTGCTACTGGACTGACATTCAAAAGGATTGTCGCTAACATGGTCCAGGGAAAGCGTGGAGACTACGGTAGTCTGGTGTCGAGTTGTGGCAATAGCCACAGCCGTGCCCATCCATTGTTCGGAAAGTATGACCGGGCACAGCGAGGTGGAGAGGCTGGGCACAGTTCCAGACGAGGCGGGGGCGTAATACAGTCGTCCTTGGGTTCGGGGTAGGGGGCATGGGGAGGAAGGGGCGAGAGGGTCCTACCGGTCGTTGCCACCGGGAGCTTTTAGTTTTGTAAGGTTTCGGCTTCCGTCTAATGTCGGGGGGCGGGGGCAGCAGTTATAGAGTGAGCTCCTTGAACAGGATGTACGGTCGAATCGTGAAAATTAGGGGCCGCATTGAGAACCACCGTAGAATTGAAGGGTGCTCGCGTGAGCCAGTTCATGGAGTGGAAGGTGGCGAAGCAAACCTTACAGAACACTTGGCCGAACAGGGAAGCCAAATTCTTGGTTTCGTCTGCAGAGGGATCCATGGAGAGCTTTTCGCACAATGCATTGGTGGCCGTATGAACAACTTTGGCTCGGGAGACTGCTCGACGACCGAGGAGCAGGAGACGGTCGCTGTCGCGCAAGATAGAAGTGGGGACCGAAACCCGGCGAGGTAGAAACAAGGAGGTACCGAAGTCCATCTTAACATTCGCAGTGAGGAACTCCGACTAAGGGTAGGTGTCGAAGTTACAAGGGTTGGCCACTCCATCACAAGAGGGCCGAAAGAAAAAAGATTTGCGACCGGCACGAGACAGTGGTGGTTCCTTGTCAAGTTCCAATGGTGCACCTTTACCCACGATAAGACCGCCCGTGCGGAGCAGGGTGGTGAGTAAATATTGCTGAATAACCGAGGACCGGGTTCTGCCGAGGAAGCTGGTCGCAAAGACCAAAGCCAAGTCCTGCAGAAAGACCGCGTTCCTACAGGGTTCGGTCGCCTGAGGAGATGGTTTGTATAGTAAATAGTCCGGAATAACGCCCTCAGAAGGTCTGGCAGAGGGATTTCAGAAGGGTCCGGGTTGACCGGATGGTCGAAGTGAGCATGTCGTGACGACGCATCAGAAATCAGCATGAGGGGGCAAGCGGTCGTCACAGACCGAACCAAAAGCGTCAGAGTCGACCAAAGGGTGTTGGCGACTTGGTTTGAGGTGTTGGGGAAAGAGAAAGTGGATCCCCATTGTCGAAACGGACCGGAAATGTCGGTTCTTGACAAGCAAATCTTCTTGGCCGTTGATGTTACCCAGTCGTCTGTACAGCGGCTAGGTGCAGGGACGACTAGAGAAGCCGGTCTCTTGCGGTTAAAGGACCACAGTGCAGTACCCATGAATTAATGAACTTTTTCCTTGAGAGAGGTTCGCTGTTAGCTTCAAGCGGGACCGAGTGGGAAGTGGTCGATCTGCAGGACGACCGGGAAGATAAGTAGATGGGCTCATTGACCGGCTGAATCGGTCGCTTACGTTTAGCACGATGGGGTTTTTGACCTGCAGCTTGAGGGGGGAATACACTTCCTAAGCCCGAAAGAGATTTTCTTGAAGAGACTGGAGATCCGAGGTCGTCTTGCCAGACAGATTGCAAGGCATCGGTGAAGTTGTGGAAGTGTTAATGGTACGGCTGGTGGCGACCGGAGGGTCGGATTGGGACAGCACGATGATAGGGACCGCGGGCTTAAGGCATCCACTTAAGGTGACCGTGTACCGGATGCGTCGAGTGCCAAAAATTCTAGCAATGGTGGGTCATCAGAGATGACGATCGCCAGAGAAGAAGAGGACCCTGTCTGGGGAAGGGGGTCCCGAGGAACGCCCTCAGCACGAGGCATAGTGTGACCGTGGAGCAAAAGAATGCAAAAATTTCCAAACGAGGAGCGCACAGTGAACACGACCAAACTGGGCGAGGTGTAGAGAAGGCAAGATGAAGAACCGACCTTCGTCTTGTGTTTATATAGCGGGGGGGCTGCGCATGCACAGTGGGTAGCGGTGCCGGATGAGCCAAGAACTTTAATCTCTAGATTGCACAGCAAAGGAAGAAGAATACTAAAATCAGGTAATGCATATTTTCATGGTACATAAAAACTCATTTTAAGCAGTGTTAAAATCCCATTTCTTACTATCTGCAAAATACTTACTTCTGTATATATGCCGACTTTTCGCATAGCACGTGGGGTCATTAGAAAGTGTCGCTAGAAGTAAGGTGTAAGACCAATTACTTAAAGGGACACCTGGCCTGCCTTGTAACATTCCGCCTACGTCATAACAGTCACACGCAGATCACAATCTGCGCATTTTCAGCTTCAAGGTTGGCTGGGGTGGCAGCTGCGTTCCTTGAATCTGCTGTCTCGGTTGGCTTTGGGAATAGTACACGAAAAAGCATCAACTTAAAGATTGTGTTGTCACAAACCGGAATGATTCTCTTATTTTAACATTACAATCTATAATTTTCTAGGCTAGTGCCTTATAATTTTGCTTCGGCGATCTATTGGAACAGTTAATTTTAAATTTTTACTGCACTATTCTTTTAGATTTTTGATCTCATGGTAATTATTAGAAAATTAGTACATGCACACACAGAGATGAAACATCATGATTATTTTAAGCGCGCAAAGCATCATATACGCGGTAGGATATAGTAAATAAAGTTAACAATTATTCAACAGAAAATCTCCTAGACACCACATTTTAAAACGGATTTTTACCAAGGGATTGACTAACGGTAAGAAAATAGACCTTTGGGGACGTACTTGATGTGGTGGATCGAGATAAATGCCGCTGGGAGGTATATCCCTTTATAAAGTGCAATTACATCCAGTTTGATGTGTATGTTTTACTTTTGGATCACTTAAACAATAACTAAACACAAGAATTGCGGCAGGAATACGTTAGGTACGTCCGATACAACTATTTCATTATTGCATCACCAAAACACGTAATGGGAGCCACCCATGTTTCCCGCGGAACAACCGAAATTAATGCCGACAGATAGCGCTACGCTACTTTGATTCGGAAGTGCCGACCGAAGTGCGACAGAAGCCCACTGAGATAGACTTGTTGGCTGCAAGTAGCTCACGGGTCTGACAGCCTTATAGCTGGCCAGTAATGTAGTGCTGCGCTTATCAGTTATCGCTTATCAGTTATCGCTTATCAGAAAAAAAAAGGGAGGTCGTAACATGGATTTGTCTTTGAATCTACTCGAGCCAAATAACTTCATTTGAGAATGAATATTTTTTTAATTTAGTTCGCGAAAGGGCATTTCCGATGGACATTGGCCGCCCGAATTGGTGCACATGTCGGAGCTGCATCCAGACACAAGCCGAATGTGTTTGCTACAAGGAAGCACCTGCATGAAAAGGAAAAAAACTTCATTCTCAAACTAGTTCGGTGTGCACGATCCGAACTTTCACTGTTTCATAAAGTTTGACTTCTATGGCAAAGCAAACGACGTTTTGTGATGGGAGATGAAACTCCTGCTAGTTTGAGATTTGTGGTTAGAGTCTCCAAACGTGAACATGAAGAATATCGGGTTTTGGGTGGAATGTTTTCCCCTTTTGTTGCATGAGGAATGCCAGAGGCAGAAAGACAGGGTCTTCCTTCTTCAGTTCCATAAGATCTATGAATCATGATGCTGCTGGCCAACTAGAATGAAGGCTCCTACGGACGTTCGAAGCTTGTTCAAAACTAGTTGAAAGATAGTATGGAGGAGCGCGTAAACAAATATCCTGTACAGGGAAATGCTAAGAACACCAGTTGCCCAAGAGGTCGAATCCGGAAATTAATGGTTGAACTTCGTGGCGAAGAGAGACCAACAGTGTTCCCCATTTGAGGAAGAGGGCTTGCCAGATGTTGGGGTAAAGTTTCCATTCTGTAGTTGGTATCTCCTTCCGTACATACGTTCGAGCTTCCCCGCGACTTGTCTGGTTGAAGCGTTACGTGACGGTTGGTGCATAACTCGAAGATGCAAGATGTTTCGTCCATCACCATCAGGGAAAGGGAATGAGTCCTTCTCCTCTTTTCATGTTGGTGACAGCTGTTGTGTTGTCTGACATAAGTCACGACTTTCTCCTGAAGAAGATGGTTCCAAGAACTGATGGGATGACGAATGGCTCGAAGTACGAGAACATAAATGTGGAGATAAAGATCTTCCTCCTGCCAGGTTCCCGATGTGGAGAGATCTAGGTGGGCTACCCAACCGGTTGTTGATGCATCTGTGAGTAGGAGGACATCTGGCAACAGTTCGTGGATTGGAACTCTCTTTGTCTCTTTCGCTGAGGACTGTGAAGAGGAACCAGGTCATTCCAAGCATTCTTTGGATACCATTCTTCCTTCCTGAACCAATGAATTGGGCAAGATTTCCAATGACCTAGAAGAACTAGTTTGGGGTGGTTTCAATCAATAAGACCGATTATCGATGCAAGTTTGAAGGCGGTGATCGGTATCATTTGCTGTAGCTTTCCCAGAGAGGTTTGGAGTTACAGGATTCTTTCTGGAGATGACCAGAAGAGAAATTTGCCATGATCGAATTCTGCTCCTAGAAAGACGACCAAAAGAGCCCTCGTTAGACTTAAGCATTCGGGAGATTTGAGAATTTTAGCAATGTTCGGAGCCAACAGAAGTGGAAAGACTGCGTTGCTCACGTCTTTGATTGGATTTTCTCCAAGTCAATAGAATTTTAGCCACATAATCCGAATCATGCAAGGGACAAACTAGTTGGTAGTAAAATTACTCTCTACATTGACAGCACGCGGGGTGAAAAGGTGAAAGTTTTAGTATGTGTGCATGACGAAAAGTCATATGACTTGATCAATCTGATTTGATCTTCAAAGAGTCATAAAACATGTTGGTAATGTTCAAATTTAGGTAAAACAAAAACAAGCATAAGTGGCGTGAAGTAAACACCATCATGTCCATAAGCAATATGACGTCATGTTGGAAGTGAGATCGCGGCTTGCGTGATGCACTTCCGGTTTTGTGTATAGCCATATAGAGTAAGTGATAGAGATCAGTACGAGGACGCATTGATTATTCTGAAGCAGTCAGCATGGCGAACGGCGTCATCGATCGCAATTGTCCCAGCTAACTACGTCTTAAGTGACCAGGACAAGTTCTAGATAGGCCCATACGCATAAGGGGCCTTGCTAGCCAAAGGGATTTGACCGAAGATAAAGTAGCGACGGCGGGAAAACTCAGCAGATGTCGTAGTTAAGCCTAGCATCATCAGAGTTTCTCAAGGTCACACACAAGTCCGTCGGCCGGCCGCATTAACAGAAGGTAAGCAACCGATAGATTCTTACCTAAAACCATGCAGAAGTGCTAATTGCTTTACATCTAATTGCGTATTGAAAATGCATAAACACATTATACTGCGAGAGTTCGGAAAATCGAGCACAAAAATAAAGAACACAACCTCAAAACTAGAAGGAAATCCGTCCAAATTTCCGACAGTTTGCCTGGAGGATGATGAAATACATCTCCCAACTGTCTTCTTTAGGCGTTATTTTGAGGTTTTACTGCTGCTTTGAATCACATCAGTTGGTTTGTTTACATTTGAACTAGGTATGGGCGATATTGCGATATTATCACTATATACAACACACGCGATAGTGTTATCGCAATGCTTTTCGTGTTTCGCGGTTATCGCAGCTTTGACTCATTTCGTCAGGTTCACATCGGAGAGCGACAGTGTCGATAATTTCGTTAAATATTAACAGATTTTGACGTTCTAGTACACCATTTTAACCGTTTTTTCACCAGCTTTCCAATGGTGCAAACCACAAGTCTCTACATGCTACCGGTCTGAGGTTAACCACAAGTCTCTAGCTGCAACCGTTCTGAGGTTATTTCTAATAAAGCATCTAACTTAATTTTTTAAACATACATTGCCTCTAAAAGGATAAGAAAATTCCTGCTCCCAGCTAATTTTAACGGGACCAATGTTAAAACAAAGTGCTTGTCTGTGGATTAATTAATATCAACGTTTTCACATTTTAGCAGGTCTGGACTTATGCAGAAAATGTTCAGATAACGAGCACTTTTTTTTAGGGAAAGTTTTTTTCTGGGTGTGGCTTATTTGCGAGACAGTGCGATATTTAAAATATTTGAAAGTGCTTAATTATCTTGAATAAATTAGAGTAAGTTTCCCTAATTTTCTATTACTGTAACACTACACTAGCTAGGCTTATTATGTACAGCCCTAGTCGCAGTAGTACTAGGCCTAAACGTATGTAGTTAGTACGCTTACTGTAGGAATAGTGCTGTTATGACCAACTGATCGACTTCAGACAGCTTTCCCTACATAATGAAAAATATCGCAATAATCGCAAATATCGCATATCAAGGTATTGCAATAATCTCATAGTCGAAATTTGATTATCGCCCATGGCCTTCGATGTTGGTCAGTCGGTAGCCGTGGCCTTCGACGTCTGTCAGGCCGGCTCTTACAAGGTATTGGATTGCAGGCATGGCAAGTGCCTGGATATTCATGAAGACTTAGTTCTCTCTCTTATGTGACTGTATAGCCAAGGATTCTAAAGCCTCTCAAAT
>JAHWFP010121250.1:0-40182 GCA_023313725.1 Lithobius niger
CCCCAGCACCCCTACTCAGGAAAGCGCGTGGCAACTTTTGGCGTAACTAAAGATTGCTGGTGGGGTGAGGGGGTCGGGGGATGAAGGGGGGGGATAGAAATCCCTTCCTAGACGAGGAGCCCTTCCTAGTGGGAAGACGAGGATGGAAAATCATCGTAGAAGAATTTTGAATAAATGCATGAAATTTGGACTGATAATGGAGCGAGGAAGAAAATTTTCGAAGCGGCAGGAATGGATGTAAAACAATTAAAAATGAATAAAGTTCAAAATGTATAAAAATCAAAATTGCCAAACTGGACAAATAAATACTGAGGCTTGTGTTTCTAGCGAGTTTCTCATTGTTGCGCAAAGTGGCAGAAGTTTTGGCGCACGTGTCTTTCAAGCATGTTTCAAAATTTGGTGTTACACAATATTTAATTTTGTACTCTTTTTTAAATGTTCCCTTTTTTTCCAAATGTTCCTTATTAGAGCATTAATATTTTTTAAGGCTTACAGACCAGGAGCTTCTTTTACGCGCATTAGTGCGATACTAATGGCTTACATGTCTTTTTCTTGTAACGTGTGTTTCTTTAGAGCGTTAAGTTTATTTTAAAGCTTATATCCGTATTTTATAGGCTTACGCGTTTTTAATACCAATATCTGTTATTTTTTTCTTGGAGATATTTCAGGTAAATTAAATAACTAGAAATCAGGGCAAAGTGTCCCAACGACAATAAATGGCCACGCTGTGGAGGCCAAACGGGTCGATTGTTGCCATTAAGATGTTAACGGCAGTGATGGAGTTATGACGCGATTCCAAATTTCGATTTTCGTTGGTCGATTTCAATTCTGAGGGAAACTACAGGGTTTCAAAGTTTGACGTTTGACATGGAAATTCATGCTGAGACTTACAAAGGACCACTATCGCGGTCCTAGATTAGCCAAAAAATTAACGTTACAACATGTCATATGGCAAAACCAAGAAAGAATTTGCACGGCCGTCCCCATATGGCACCCCCATAACCACTGTGTGTAAGGTAGGATCCAAGCATGAAATCATGGATGAAATCATGGAAACACAGGACCATCCAACCTCAAACATAGAAGAGTGCTTAATATCAAAATAAAAAAATGCGGAAAAAAAAAGGTGTGAATTCTTTACTGCAGTACAGTAAAGGTCTGGAATATTAACACACGTGCATTTTTAAAAATTAAAATAGTGAGCGTCTAAGGATTACTAAACTCTGGAAAAATGTTGGCTTCATTGCAAAATTTTAGAGACGTATCTACGGTTTGGTCGCTCTTGTGACGCGTCCATGCTTCACCAAACTAAGTTTCTTCAATCTTGGACGCTTCAGTCACATTTCTGTGCATACTGGCTGGCTATCAAACGCTAATTTTCGTTCGCTTCGCTCACTCAATCAACGCATCATCCTTAAGTTGCTCCGCCCTTGGTTAGCGTGTATACTATGCATGCCACAACGCTGGAATTGTTTTGAAAATAAACAAACCTGATAACGGTGTCCTCACTGGAATGTCATTTCTTTCATTCCTTTTTTTGGGCACACTGGCTAACAAACGCCGATTTTCGTTACATTTCCACACGGGAATGTAATTTCTTTCAGTCCATTGTTACAGCGAAGCACTAAAAAACTGAATCCCCCCCGTTTGTTGTCGTTTGTTACTGAATGATACCAGGAGGAAATTAATAAAGCATACGCAGTTCATTTTCAGCTTCATTTCCTCCTGACGATACTGACTGTTTCGCTCCCATATATACTTCGTTTTTGTTGTCTATTACCAAACAATTTTTCGCTGGTTGGGAATGCGGTTGCGTGTTTCCCGTGCACTTAAATTGTTGATCCTCGTAACCGTTTTACAAATTTTCTCAGACTTGTAATGCGGTTGCATGTTTATCGAGCACTTGTATCGTTAAGAAGCAATAGTCTTGTGCACCTACGTTTTTAATAAGCGGTAGTCTCATGTACCTAAATTGTTCAATAACAGTAGTTTCGTGTACCTAAATTAAGTAATCTTGTGCACCTAAATTGTTAAGTAGCAGTAGTCTCGTGCACCTCCATTTTTAATTAGCAGTAGTCTCGTGGACCTACATTTTTAATTAGCAGATATTTCCTAACCTAAATTGTTCGACCAGCTGCCCAGCTGTCCGAGTCGTGGTCCGTCGATCCTATTACCTAGGGTAATAAGATCGCCGGACCATGGCCGAGATAAAGAGATTTACATGTATAGATGCTGTAAATCTTGAACTAGATTCAAACATCAAACTTACAAAATTAATAGGTCATGGAAAATTTGTTCAGACTTTTGCCTGCATCCGGAAACATTTCACAAACAGTTTTACAATTTAAGTGAAATCATTGGCTGTTGTTTGTGAAACTTCCCAATACTCTTCCGCGTAAACTTCCCTTTCAGACGAGTGTCCATGACAGATGTACGTATTATGGTTTTCTCTGTAGGAATTGCAGTGCGGCAAAAGATGTTTTTTTTTTCTCTTTGACGGCTTTCTTCCTTGCAGTAAAGTAAGTTCGGCTGCAGCAGCTGCCTAGAGGCAATGCAGAAAAGCTGCGCTGCAGACCAACAGGGGCAGCAACAGAGTATCACAGCTTCAAGTTTCTCATCTCCATTCACGTGTGCGCATCATACAGACAGCTAGGCCTAACTTCGTCTGCACGAGGAGCCGGGAATGTTACCCTCTTTGAATACTAAAACCCCCGCCTACGGTAGGACGGCGTCTGTGGATGATCGACTGAAAGCAGGTGCGCCTCACAGTGGCGTATCCATTCACTAGTCGGACAAAAGACGCTCTTTTAACAACTAATGTGTTCGGGGTATCTCGTAGGGCACTGACGATACGGCCAAGAAAAGTATTAAATTCGGTTACTTGCAGACAAGATCATGCTTTAACTCGCTTATAAATACTTAGAACCCTTCAAAACCAGAATTATAGGTGATATTATTCTTAGACTTGTAGAAAGACCAAATTGAAGGAGAACTCGACCATATAAAATTGTTTGTTACAACTACAGGAAGCTCGTGGTACGCAGGGCTGGAGGGACCGATTGCAACACTGGTACGGGTTGGTTGCTCATGTGTGTGTCCACGTTTCATCGAATTAAGTTTCTTCAATCCAATTTTTTGTGCACACTGGCTAACAAACTCTGATTTTCGTTCACTTCGCTTACTCAATCAGCGCATCCTGTGGCTCAAACCGTTTTAAAATGCACCGTTTTAAAAATATGTGCGCTCTACCATCGTTGCATAAAAAAATTTTTCGTTGGCTTAAATTTAGGGGAATTTAGCCAGCAAAAAATTGTTTCATGCAACGATGGTTGAGCGTGCACATTTTTAAAACGGTGCGCTCTTACTTCCTTGCTGAAGTCCGCTCTATGCATGTGTGGTGTTGAATGCACCCTTTGCAACACTGGAACTGTTTGGTCGTCGCTCATGTGTATGTCCATGTTTTATCAAATTAGGTTTCGTCAATCAAATTTTTGCGGACACTGCAAAACAAACGCAATATTTGGATTTTAACAAAAACTGTTGTACGCACCATTCAACATAAGTTAAACAAATATGGAATTCTATTGTTTGGTAATGTTTTTTTGCCCCTAGCAGGTGGTGTCACACAAAAAGTTTAATACCAAAGGGAAATTAAAAACTCCAGAGCTTACGCTGCAGTTTCCAAACCTTTTTTTTTTTTGTTTGTTTGTTTGTTGTTGTTTTGTTTTCGCATTTTGCTATCGAATGTTGGTCGTTTTATGCAAGATGATCAAAAACACACGAGTGTAAATTAAGGTTTGGAGCACTCCCAGCCAGTGGCGACAGACGGTGATAGGGAAAATTTTGCTATTAAATTCCATTCGGAAATTCCTAGCATCTTTTACGTGCCATATTCGATATGAGCATGAGGACTCAAGGCCCTTGTTTTTCCGAAAATGCCTCGAGTGGCTGGGGTCAATCTGGATACCGGGACCTTCGGCACAAGAGACGATCATGCTAGCTGTAGGCCACCTAGCCCTATAATTTAATAGTTTGTCCCTACAAATTAGGTAACTTGTCCCTAAATTAGGAGACCTTGCCCCTGTATATTAACACTCGCAAAGCTATCTGATGGCATGTAATATTATGAATACTTGAACTTTTGAATTATTCCCTAAAATTGCGCAAAAGGCGGTATACAACCGTTTACAATTATATTTTGTGTGTCTATACGGGTTTTGAATGGGCCTGTTTTGTCATACAGTTGTAAATACCCCATATTAGCTTTAAATTACAAATGAGGCAGCCTAACTGGAATGGGTGCCTTAGATTCAGCAGGGTGTGTCAGCAAAATTTATCATCCCGTTGTCAAGCAAAAAACGGGATAATAAATCCCGAAACGTCGCATTTTATTGTATACATGTGCACTTGCTGGCTTTTTAAAACGTTAACTACTTTTAGTGCTTTTATTCTGTCAATCTGTCAGCAAAATACTTGCAAGTCGTAAAAGCAGACAAATATTTTAAATTTTCGGCATCTAATTTGTGTCTTATTCACCTGAACAAAGTAAACCACAATGAAAACGGTGACGTACCACAAACACAACACGAAAAAGCTTAGCTTAGCTTTTGGCGCGCTCCCAGCCTTAGCCATGGCGCCAGAAGGAGAGAGGGACAATTTTGCTAGGTAAATCCCATCGAAAATTCCTAGGTTCTTTTACATACACACCCTCAGTGAGCACGAGACATCACAGGCCGCCCTTCTCTTCCCGAAAATGCCAGGGGCGGTTGAGGCCGGACTCGAACGCAGAAACCCATGGCACATGAGACGGTCACGCTAACCGTCAGGCCACCTTGCCCCAGACACGAAAAAGCAGTCAAGTACGGTATACTTACAAAGTCAAAACATAAAAATAAAAATAAATTGGAGGAGAACCACAATCACAATCAGGGCCTGCCATCTTGAAAACTGACGTCATGTGCATGCTTAGATTTCATTAACCGGAATTTCATCAAATAGCCTCTTCCACCTCTGTATGCATGGAATATTTTTTACAGTGTTAATGGCCCTTCCTTGGTTTACACTAATTACATGCGCTTCAATACCAATTCTGACTTTTTTCTACAGGCTCACGAAATACAACAGAAATTTCGTTCACTAACACAACATGGTTAGAGTCTTTTGTGTGCTTAACCACTGCATATTTAGCATCGTCCTTGTGCAGGATATGACGTCAGTCTTCAAGATGGCGGGCTCTGATTGTGATTGATGTGGGTGTCTCCCCAATTTTTTTCTTTTATGTTTAAATTTGTGAACAAGACACAAAGTAGATGCCGAAAATTAAAATACTTGTCTGCTTTTATGACTTGCAAGTATTTTGCTGCGTCAGACGACACCATTTACCTTAATCTACTTACGCTTGCAAAATAAATCAACCTCGTAGGGTGGTTTTGGTGATGTCGCATTCGGTTGTTTTTGAACTGCACTACGTCGTGACGGCAAGGTGTGGTTTTGTGGGAGGCTAAATAGTGAGGGCTATTTTTCTGCTGGCAAAGGAAAAAAGAAAGGAAGAATTGTAGGCCAAGTGGATCGAATGCAATTTGAAGGCTAGCAGGGGAATGTGGGAACGGGTGGGGGGAGATGGGTTGACCTGCGGCTGGATTCTTTTTCTAAGAGGAAAAAAGTAGACTGGACTGCGGCACTGGCGAGGAAACGTTAGCACTTTTGTTGTTCGTTTCAAGGCCTGCCGGGATAAAAGCTGCGGGTTACGCTTCAACACAACTCGGCTTGCCTTGGTTCTTCTGGCTATTAGGGGGCGTTTACGCACCGACTAGCCTTTGCATTCTCGCTGCTAGAACTCAATCGGGATGGCAAAGCTGACATTGCCATGGTAACAACGCTAAATAGATTAGCTAAATCCGACATCGTTTGAGTAAATACTTGCAGTCTTACAATCCGTGCCAATAATATAAAGAATTCCTCATGACGAAACAATTTTCCCAAACGCTTCTTAACTCACGTTATTTGCTGTTTTCGATGCGAGGCGGCAGACATAAAACCGCCACCATGTTAGAATTTGAGGTGATTTCTCGTTTCTAGCTGCGAGAATGCAAAAGCGAGTGGTTGCGTAAATGTGCCCTTACACTAATACGGAGACTCATTATCCTTGCTGCAAGATAAATGCGTCTCTTTCAGAAATGAAATAAACTTGGCTAATTTCATACTACTATACGGTTATATCTTTGCTAACTTCGTAAATATACTGTCAAATCTACACATCTGTGGTCAACATTTAGTTTAACTTATGCAAACCTTTCCCTCTTTGCAAAAAAGTAAAATAATATTTCTAATGAGACGAATTAACATTGAGGAGAATCCAATGAGGAGAATCTGGATAACTGCCGAGGGAAGCGAAGCTTTAATATTCGACGGAATTTAGATTTTGTCTGTGTGTTTTTCTGATTGGGAGACGATGACGTTCGCAGTTTTGTTCTGATATGGTTAAAATTTAAAATTTAAAAATTTTTGGTTCAAAAATGAAATTCCTACCTCAAATATGTTTGGGGTGGGTTCCACAATGCGACGTACAGTATGGGGCGCAGCAAAGCGCTGCCCTGTGGAGCACTGTATTCTAGAAATCGTATAGGAGATGTTTTGGGTAATTCGTAAACTGTAGTGAACTGTGGACAATTTGTCAATAACAGTTTTCGATGTAGAACACTGGGCAGAAATATTGTTAGGGGAGCAGCAAGGCGCTGCCCTGTGGAGCACTGTATAGGTATCGTATAGGAAAATGTTCGGGTAAATTGCGTAAACTGTAGCGCTTGGTGCGGACAATTCGTCAAAAACAGTTTTCGACGTAGAGCACGGGGCAGAAATATTGTTAGGGGAACAGCAAAGCGCTGCTCTGCGGAGCACTGGGGTGAAATCGTATAGGAAAATTTTCGGGTAATTGCGTAAACTGTAGCGCTTAGTGCGGACAGCTTGTCAATAACAGTTTTCGAGGTAGGGCACTGGGTAGAAAATTCTAAGGAATTAGCGCTGCCCTGTAGAACACTGGGCAGAACGTATGGGAAAATTTTCGGGTAATTTCGTATTCTGTAGTGTTTGGTGCGGACAATTTGTCAACAACAAATTGAATATCAAAGCAACAATTTACATAAACACACAAAAAATAAATGGCACCTTCCTTTCTCGAGACTCCAGTATTGTCGACTTTCAAGTTAGCCTGCATCTTCTGGTCTAATTGGTACATCTCACAAGGGATTAGAAAGGGATTGGATACCGGCACGGAATATAGCCTTATCGTTAAACTTCGTACGGAATGTCTAGTAAACTTTGTCCATTTATAGCGTTTGGGGATAGACCGCTTTAATACTAAACTTTCTTCCGTCTTACTTTTAAAACCTTCCCTTCTTTCTCCCTTCGCTCCAAGGATTGTTTGGCTGCACTTAATGAGAAAAGTTATGTGAAAGCCCGTTGAAGCCCTTCCACTAGACTGCATGCAGATGTGAAGAAATTTCCTTTCCTTTTCCCTTGCGGTATTCCTGCATTTGAATCTGCAGGCCTGACGGTGTCGTACTCAAAGCGTGGAAAGGAACGCTTTTGCTATCTGTCTCTTGCGCAGCCGAAGGATGCAGTTTCCTCCTTTCAGATTTATGAGGACTTAGAAACTAATTGGGTTAATTACGGCCTAGCCGGAAAGAAACAGATGTCTGGGAGCTAAATTACTGACAGGTCACGTTCATTACGTACACTTGTTATTATCGCTTCACGTACTCCGCTGCGCCTTAATTTTCTTTTCTTAGATTTTGCGACTTAAGCCCTGAAACCAAGGAAAACGGAGATGGGAAGTTTCTATCAGCATGAAATTATTTTGTGGGTCAGGGAGGAAGACTGAAAAAAGCGTCACTGACAGGCGTAGTACCCCACAAACCCATGAAAATACTCTTGATTTTAATTTTCAGCCAGTAGTATTTGGGCCTTGATCACCTACAATGAACGTAGCCACTTATGAAAATGAGAACATGAACATAAAAGCATAAAATACTGCCAATGGTACTTACAAACAGGATGATAAACTAACTAAAATGCGAGCAAAAGCTATAGTCAACAGTGAGAGCGGCCATCGCGAATGTGACGTCACATCGACATAATACTTACAGGTAGGTTATCAAAAACATAAATCCATTTTTGGTATTGGCAAAATTATTAATAACACTCATAACCCGTGTTTTATTGGCAGCATTCGGAAAAGGCATAACTAAAACATTAATATTGTAACACACACATCACACCGCTCTTAACACAGGTGACGACACATTCTTCCAAGCCGAAACCATCGCTTCTTCGGTTAACTTTGCCGTTCTTACTTATTAGTAGTTTTTTTTGTTTTTTTTTAGCACAATGATGAACCTAAAAAACTTATTTTCTGAAATTATTGTGCTTGATTTGTTTTCAAGTTACGGTGCTGTGTATCATAAGGTAATAATAATAATAAGGAAAATTGAAAATTAGCCAACAGCGAAAATCATATCACTAGAAATAACGTAGTTCAGTAAGCCACCTTTATGCACTTACGTTTCGTCGGAGTGGCATGACCCGGATTCGAACCGGTTACCCAGTTCGCCCCCAGATAACTTGCATAGCGCCTTAATCGCTATGGCCACATCCTCCACTGGCACAAAGATAACTCACTGAACCCGTTATTAAGGTCACAACCGTCACCAGGGCTCCATTCGACCGAAATGCACTCTGCCATAGACAATGGAGAGGGAAGACAAATCATACACTCACAAGGCTCTGCCAAGGTAAGAGTGCTCAGTGTTGAGCGGTATCGGACACTTATATTGGGCAAAGTATCGGACACACGTTCCCTTCTTCCAGTCCATATAAATGCACCTATTAGGGTTCGCTCATATTCAATGAAATTTGTAATGAATTTATCCGATAAAGTGTATTGTCCGATAACGGTCACCATATCAGCGTCGTTAGCCAAACACTTTAAACCCACTTTTCTCCACACCCACAAAAAAAAAAGAAGACTTATTAGTCAATGTAATTTTAAAAGGACCGAAGTCCTCCCCCCCCCTCCCCGGTTGGTGCCCCTTTTGTGATTGTCGGTCAGATCCCAAAAAAACGTAAGCCAGTCCGACCCCGACCCTGGCTACAGAGAATATCGTTGTTGGCGTTATAGCGTGCCAACAACGTCAAAATAGTTCCACGCAAAGTTGCTGATGTGTCCTTCATCTGTGGCTCACCATCTCGTTTCCCGTAGCGTCAAATATTAGGCCGTCTGTTGTCGTTTGACGCGCATCCAGCGTTAGCCATCGCCAGAAGGAGAGAGAGAGACAATTTTACTAGGTAAATCCCATCGGGTTGTCTTAAGTATTCCATTACCAAATTGTAAATAATTAATTAACAGGGCTATCCTAATCGCGTAAAAGACTTTGCAAGTGAAGTGACTGTAGTAAAACTTGAGCCTTCTGACTATAGGCCAAACTCACATATACGAACATATTTCATCCACAAGAGTTATAATTTTCGGCGCATAAGTTGCCGTCGTGTTCACCTGTATCTACACGTAACACCTACGAGAATCGTCAGGAGCCCAGATAAACGACAACATACGGGAAACAAGCAGTCGTTCAGTGACAGGCTGTAACAATGCGCTGAAAGAAATTACATTCCTATGAGGAAATCATCATTCAGTTTGTTTGTTAAAAAAAAAAAACAATTCTAGCTTCATTGGTATATTTATGCTAACGAAGGGAAGTGCCATTCAAGGGAGATGCGCTGATTGAGAGAACGTTTGGGAGACAGTATGCGCAAAAATGCTATTGACGAAACCTACTTTGGTGACGCATGGACACACATGAGCGACCAAAACATACCAATGTTGCAAACAGTGCATTCAACACCACCTGTACTTTAACTATATTAAGAAATAAATAGACATAAATCGCTGGAAATAATATTAAGGAAAATTGAAAATTAGCCAATAGCGAAAATCATACACTAGAAACAACGTAGTTCAGTAAGCCACCTTTACGCACTTACGTTTCGTCGGAGTGGCATGACCTGGATTCGAACCGGATACCCAGTTCGCCCCCAGATCACTTGCATAGCGCCTTAATCGCTATGGCCACATCCTCCACTGGCATAAAGATAAAGATCCTTGTGAGTGTATGATTTGTCTTCCCTCTCCATTGTCTGTGGCCGAGTGAATTTCGGTCGAATGGAGCCCTGGTCACGGTTGTGACCTTAATAACGGGTTCAGTGAGTTATCTTTGTGTCAGTGGAGGATGTGGCCATAGCGATTAAGGCGCTATGCAAGTGATCTGGGGGCGAAACTGGGTAGTCGGTTCGATTCCGGGTCATGCCACTCCGACGAAACGTAAGTACATAAAGATGGCTTACTGAACTATGCTATTTTTAATGTATGATTTTCGCTATTGGCTAATTTTCAATTTTCCTTAACTATAGTAAGTCATAAAATGAGTAGAAAATTTGAAATGCATCGTGTTCAAAGTTATCGTGCGTGCAGACAGGCAGACTCCAACACAGGATGAGTAGGTAGTTTGCACTCATTCGCACTGCCGATTACTAAAGCGGAGGTAAAAAAAAATGCCTTTCATAAAACCAAATGTTTGAATGTGTTCGCGTTTTATTACATGGTTCTCATGTGCCTAAAAAAATATACCAGAAATTTAATTACGACTTAATAATGGTTTTTATTTTAAACCGGTACTGCACGCACAAAGTACTGAAAATATTTTTTAAATTTTTATTGCCGTTAAAGTCGAAACTATTTTAAAGCGGGAGGGAAATATCTCCGTTAAATTTGAGCGACACTTCAATTACCGGTCGCACGTGGCCCGAACGCGTTCCTTCATTAATTTAATTCGAACGCCAAATTGCAGATGGTCGCTTATCTGACCGCATCCAGTTGGGTGGAAGAGGACCGTCTGGTTTCATTTTATCTCTAATCGAGGCCATTTAGTTACGCTCGGTCCAGGCCAACACCATGAATCCTGCCAAGTTCGGTGGGTTGGGGAGATTTTTTTTTTGCGCAATTAGTCACTTTCAAAGAATGTTACGAATTAATGCTATTACATGAAAAAGTCGTAATTATGACACGTGACGTCATTCGCCTTCTAGCTTAGACTGAGAAGGAATGTCACAGATGAACACATGCATATAACAACTATTGAGACCATACTTCACACTTCTAAAGATTTAAACAGGCCCGGGTTTCCCGTAAAGCCAACCTAGCCGTGGTGTATAGGGTGCAGGCACGGAGGGGGGGGGGGGGGGAAGATCGAGTTGTTGGGAAAACGAAGAGAGAGAAAAAAGAGAGATAGGAGAGAGAAAGAGAAAAGAAAGAGAAAGAAAAAGAGATAGGAGGAAAGAAAAAGAGAGAGAAAGAAAAAAATATATATAGGAGAGAGAGAAAAAAGAGATACGAGAGAGAGAAAAAAGGAGAGAGAGAGAAAAGAGAGGGATGGTACAGAGAGAAAAAAGAGGGATGAGAGAAAGAGAAAAGTGAGATAGGAGAGATAGGAGAGAGAGAAAAAAGAGAGATGGAAGAAAGAGAAAAAAGAGGGATGGGAGCGAGAGAAAAGAGAGATAAGAGAGAGAGAAAAAAGAAAGAGAAAGAAAAAAAGATACGAGAGAGGAAAATAGAGAGATAGAGCGAAAAGAGAGAAAAAGGAAGAGAGAGAAAAGAGAGATAGGAGAGAGAGAGAGAGAAGAGAGGAGAGAGAAAAGAGAGCCAGGAGAGAGAGAGAGAGAGAGAATCACGGATGTGCATGTACAATTAGAAATCGGCCCTTATTTTTTATGTACTGCCTTAGCCTATAAATCGATAAATGTTTTTTTTTAATTTCAAAATCTGTTAAAAGTAAAAAAAAAAAAAGTTACGTATTTCCTTACTAAAACACAAAAGCAATTAAGTAGTGACTGATTATTTAACAAAAAGTTTGAACTTTACATAAATTTAATTTGTATGTAAGTACACTCACTAATTAGTTGATTTTGTTCGACTTAAGGCAGGGTCGAATTCATTCATTCCCTCACCCCACCCTCCCCACCGCAAAAAAAAAAAAAAACCGTTTTCAACAAATTTACATAATATATAATTATAGCTTTCGGAATATTTTAAATAATTTTAATATTCATATGGGGGAGGGAGGGGGTAGTAATGAACGTCGGCCTAGGGCATAAAAAATTCCAATTCGGGCCTGACCCCAAAGCATACAGATGAACGCTGTAAAATTTAGTGGATACGGAACGTATCTTGTACACACGCCCCGATGCACTGGCTGGGAATTTAACGCCTTTTAGCGATACTTTGATAAAAATAATATTCTGGCGATGTTGAATCAAGCCTGGAGACGAGAAACGAAACCTGCAGCTTCTTTCCCAGACAGTCTTGTGGCAAGGATGGAAAAACTATTTGAGGGTTGCATATAACTTTTTTTTACACGAACCAGCCGAATCATTCCCAAGAAAATAATAATTTTCAATTTTTCGTATTTTTCAAATTACGTTCCTCACTCGTGCCCTCGCGCTCGCTGCGGCTAATTATATAACTTCAGAAACCGGTACGCAAAAAATTGTCCGGGTTAACCGATACCTGGCCGGCCAAAAACGTGATTCGAATGACGTCTGGAGATCCGAAGGACGCCTAGGATTCGAAGGGTCCGTTTAAAAAAATGTTATTTGCTTGAGGGCCGCAACATCCCTATACACCGACGGCCTACGCACGTGAATGCTTTTATCAGCTCTTCGTGTTACCGAGTTCGACGTCATTTACTAAAATTGCTTTAAATTTATATAATTTTTAAAAATAATTTCAAACTTATAAACTCGACGCTCTCGTATTTTGAGATATTTTAATCTTAGGCAACTTCAGTGAAAAATTACGGAATATTTACTCCACGCTTTAATTACCCGCAAACGCAGACACGTCGGTCTAGAAGAGGCAGAGCCAAAAAAAAACAGAAAAAAAAGGGAAAAACCGAAAGAACTCATTAGCAAAATTGAAATTTTGGCCCACAGTGTTGGCAAGAGTCACGCTTGCAGGATTTAATGCACGCCAAATTTTATGAGAAATAGGGGCGGGAGGGGGTGGGAGGAGTGGAGGTGAGGGGTTGAAACCGGGTAAAGAAGAGGAGGGCGTCGGAAGGGGGAAAACAAGCGGTTCTCTTTTCTTCTCTCTTTTTTTTATATGAAAATTGAATTGTAAAAGTGAAGTTTGCATGTCCTAATGGTCTCTTTCAAAAACTCGTTATCCTATTATTTATTTATATGCATTTGTATGAACAACACTAAAAAAAAAAATACTCGCATTTTTGCAATTACCCGACATTACTGACTTCTGGGAAATTCTTAATTTTTTTTATAGGTAAAGAGCTGCCATGTTAACGTGCTTCTTTCTGCTTACTTTCCCTCACAACAAGAATTTGCTGTGAGGCATTTTTATTCTTGTTTACCCTTGGCCGCAAATTAATTGATATTTTACTTTTCCTATTCGATTAAAAAAACAAAAAATAGACGGAAACTGTAGGGATCGGGCTTGTACCCGCATCCTGAAATTAAGCATCCTAAAATCCTGAAGAAATAAACAACGTTCAACGAGCAATCCACTGAACCAGCGTCATCGTCCATTTATTCGTGTCACTTCCGTCGTGTTACGTCGATACTAGATCACGAAAGCGACTCCTTGTCTTTGCAACATTACCTCATTTATCAGCGACCGAGTATTGTTGCCACCGATTTCTGGATTTACCAATTTACAACCAAGAATTTGAGACTTTGAAAACTTGCCAAATCACTGTAGTGACTCATCCTGCCTCAACTCCTACCAACGTCAATATTGGACGACCTGGGACTGATGACCCAGCATCTTGATTCCCTTCAGCTTAGCTTGGATGACGATCTTAAGTGTGCCCTGCCTCTATTGTTACACTCACTTACTGTATTGTTACACTACAATGTATTCTGAAATCACATCAATTGTAAAGCATATGCATTGCCTAGCCAACGTATTGTTAGTATTAGGTAATCACAATAATAATGCATTCCAAGCCCCATCCCATCCCAGTCCTCCATGACAGTAAGTTACATTTGGCAACTTAACTAGAAAATATTATTATTCCTCCCCAATTTCCCCAGTCCTCCTCACTTAAGTCATCATGTCCTTCTTATTCATTTATCACCATCCATCACATTAATAATTATTTATAGCTCGTTTGGTAAAGTCGTGGCCACAGGCTGAGGTTAGGTACAAATCTTACATTGACCATCAAATATAGAACCCAGCCAAATATGTCTTGTTTATTATTGAGTTTCCTACATTAAACCATCCCCACACCTTAGTTACATCACGTTAGGGTCGCCCACTCCCCCAAACCTCTACATCACTTTTTCAAGGTCACTTTTTCTGGTCACTTGTGTTAGGGCCACGGCATCGAGTGAACTTTGGAACGCGCTAGTTTTATGGTGATCATCGTAGCGGAGCAGTGGCCGAACCATAAATTAGAAAAGTTACGAGATGTCGTATCTTTTCTTTTCCAAGCCTACGCAGGGCCTTGGCGGTAAGTTGCGGGTACTAATACCTCTCATGTTGCTTTGCGCCGTTTCGCACGCAAAGCATTAGCGGTGATCTTGTAGTCGCAACTATCGTTAGGGCGCAGCGTAGGCTTGGAAGAGCCAAGAGGTGCTATCTGGTTAACTTTTTAATCTACGGCAGAACCCAAGTCTAGTTGGTGACTGGGAACGGGAAATTGGCAAAGTCTCCACCGTCCTTAGTGCGCGTCACGGCTACCACTAACCCGAGCACAGCGAGCAATGTACAGCTGCGAGGATAGGATTTCAGGAAGACTTCAGAGTCGGGATGTTAACCAAGCGATTTTGCGTCAGTCGGGCCGAACCGATTTTGCGTCGTAGCCCAAAAGCATTGGAACCTGGGAGATACCTCATAACAAGCTTCATGTTTCAGGATGCGTCTAGAAACATGTGTATAGTAAGGTTCTGAAAGTCCCCTAGAATCTCACTGGAGCTCCTTTCAAAATCCAAGATGGCGTCCAAATTAGCTACCTTTTTCCATTATTGTGAAAACTTTGGTTGTTATAGTGTCTAGGTTAGGCTGGGGTAAACGCTTCGTTTCTCGCAGCGAGGAACGTAGCTGCTGTCTCGGTTGGCTTTGGGAATAGTACACGAAACAGCATCAAGTTAAAGATTGTGTCGTCACAAACCGTATTTTATTCTCGTATTTTAACATCACAATTTATAATTTTGCTTGGGCGATCTATTGGAATAACTAATTTTAATTTTTACCGCATTAGTCTTTTAGATTTTTGATCTCATAGTAATTATTAGAATATGAGTACATGCACACAGAGAGATGAAACGTCATGATTACTGCAAGCGCGCAAAGCATCAAATACTGCGAGACGCAGTAAATAAAGTTAACAATTATTCAACAGAAAATCTCCTAGACGCCACATTTTAAAACGGATTTTTACCAAGGGATTGAGTAACGGTAAGGAAATAGACCTTTGGGGCCGCACTTGATGTGGTGGATCGAGAAAAATGGCGGTGGATCGGTGGTTCAGTGGTAGAATGCTCGCCTGCCACGCGGGCGGCCCGGGTTCGATTCCCGGCCGATGCACCAAATTAACTGTAGGGAGCCGCCCCAATGCCAACCCCACAGTTAAGGGACAAGCTCTAAAATGTGCCGTTGTGGTAGTCAAGGGGTTGCAGGAATTCCAAATTAACCTTAACAGATGGATCAAGGCTAGAAGTCGTGGTTCAGTTTTGGTGTTAGTTTAATGCAACATATGAGCGACAGTGTGCTCTGGCTCGCCTGAAGTTCTTGGGCGACACTAACCTCGGCTTAAGGCCTTAAATGGAACGTCAACGGCATTAGGCTTACTTGGGAAAATTTGGATTAGTTAGTTTCGGGAAAATTTAGTTTAGTTAGTGACAGCTAAACAAAGCAGCGACGGGGTTGCAGTGCAGGACAAGCAACAGGATTGGTCAGGTTTGAATTTAGGTTGGGGATTGGGGAAACTGGGGAAAAATTCTAATTATAGGGCCGAAATTACCTTTCGATGCGGTGAGTTGGAGAGTTGGAGGCGGATGGAATTTTAGGTTAATAACTAATTGTTGGGAGCACCCAGCGGATGATCAAGCGAGCTCGAGCGTTAAAATTGATGTCAAGCATTATGTACATTATGCATTATGCTATGTATTGTTACAAATTGATCAAATAGAATTATTTCAACTAACAATGAGTATTAACTTTGGAACACAATGGCACATTACAATTTGACGTCATGTGGACTTCGGGCTTGGCAGATTTCACGAATGACGTCAGCGTGACCTTGCTGGGGTGGTAAAATTCCAACGTTGAAATCTGGAATTAGACTCGCAACAAGGAAATAGACCTTTAGGGCCGTACTTGATGTGGTGGATCGAGAAAAATTGCGCTGGGAGGTAAAGCCCTTTAACTAAAAGCTTTACACATAAAGCAAGCTAGTTAAACTAGTAAACTAATAATTTAATTAATTTCAAAAACCCTTGGGAGTTTCACAGGCGATTTACGGTAAAGTTTCTGTTCTAACTGTAAAATTGTTTGATGAAAAGCGTATTTTTAAGTGTAAAGGCCCCCCCCCCCCCCCAAAAAAAAGCAAGCGATTTGTCAGATTTTCTCTGATGCCGGCGATTTCGTCAGGTATCCTAGATACCAAGATACGGTAGGTCATGCACGCACACTCGGCGCCTTCCCAAGAAGTTAAACATTTTAAGGCGTTTTTTTTTCTTCAACTCGGCAGTTTCCGTGCATTCTTGTCACATCTGAAGCGCTCGTTTATACAAGACGACAACAGCTAAACTGCAGGAACGCTCCCTTTCTATTCGTCGTCGTGACCCTTCGCCCAACTCTTGGAAAGTGTTATGATGCTCACGATTGTGCTGGCAAAGTGCGGTGAGGTGGGTGTGGGGGTGGAGGATGGGTGGTGGGGGCAGGGGCGGTTGAGATATAGACGCTGTTGGAGGTAAGCAAGAGTTGCTTCGGCCGTATCTTTTTATGGTTGAACGGGCAAAAGCATAAAAGCCCCTGGCCGTCTACCTCATTTATTTTCATCCGCACTGAGGCTGCGTGGGAGCGGTGTTTTGGTTTAGGGAAAACCGTGTACCAGACGTAACATCCGCTGGTATCCACTGAAGTTTTCCTCTCCTCCTCGGTGCGCGGAGCCTGCCTCGGAGTTTGCCAATAACCGGAAGGACAACATCCGCTCTATTGGCGAAAAACGGGGGGAGGATTGTGGAGGAAGGTGGTTTATACCGATTTGGGAAAGACGGTAGGCAACGTGCGTTATCTTTTTGGCCCCAGGCGGTCTTTCGCTGCCGGCCAGTCTAAAGAAGCCAAACCCATCTTGGTTTGGTCTTTCCTTTGTTAGTAGCCGTGGGCAGAGAGATTTTTCTGAGGCATGTTGGGCACCGAGAATATCTTTGCGGCTGTATTTTCGGCCCCAAAGAGTTCTATGGCAGCCATCGGCTCTGTATTATAGGCTCGTTCATTTCCTGTGATGTCAGCATGACTGGATTGACGTACTTGGCCAACACCCACCAACAAGGCTATGTATCCGAGCTCAGTAACCATTCAAGACTGTGACATCAGGGAGTCGCAACTGTAGTAGAAACAGTGAATCCCAACCTTCGCTTTCTGGACTCCTTCCGGCGCTTGACCGTCGCCTTGTAACGCCAACATGGCGCCAGATAACTTCCTGTTGTCGTCTGAATGAGACTCGCGAGAGGGCAATCCAACAATCTATTTATTTAGTTATTGTATTTACAAAATTATTGTAACGCCCTATAAAGAGCGCAACAGCAATTTCAGACTAAAACAACAATTTTAAAAAGTAGAGGAAACATGGCGACGCCAATTGTTCACACCGTCTGCTCTCGCATCCCGTAATAATTCATCATTCCTTTCGTAATCACTCCCGTGGTGTGCGACGAAGGCAGCGCGTATTTTATATTAAAGGAAGGTTACTTACTACACATGTGAAAACGCTTGTACATCTTAAAAACGATGCAAAACGTCAATTTCTAAAAGTAATTGGCTATAGAGCAGTAACACGACGTAGTATTATTGCATACAAATCTATGCTGGAGCCTTAATGGGTTAGCTACAAGGGGCACTGCGGGGAGAAACAGAAGGCCGTCATACTGAAGCCGATGCTGTGAAGAGGGATTTCTTAGACCTAAAACGCGCGATTTTTGTTGTTGGAGAAAACAACGTTATTTTAAAAGCCTAAGAAATCCGCTCTTCCGTTGGTTTTTCCCTCCATTTTTATGTAGTGCACCTTGTAGTTATGCCCTCCAAAACCCATACTGTTGCCAATCTGGTGCCAATATGGCGGCAAATGACACTGCTCTATTGGAATATTTGCTCAAACGTTTGCCTCTACTGGGAAATATTCAGGAAACCGTTTTTCAGTTCAATTGAAGCCATGCGACTGTCACCTTACATCTGCATCGTTAATGAAAACGTCACAGGTGCCCCGGCTAGCCACGTTGCGTGGTCGACAACGATACTTCGCCGTCTGTCTGTGGCTCGAAATTATAGTTTCATGTTGATGTGGGTGGAGATCAGTGAACTAAACATTTTTATAAAGTTAGTAACAGTTTGGCTTGACCTTCATAACAATAAAATCCGTTTATGCAAACGTCGTACAGAAATTAGCAACAAAGAAATCAACTGAAACTGGGTTACGTTTCGATGTGCGTTTCTCACCGTCCTCAGACCAACTGAACAGACAAAATCCGAGAACGGCAGCAAGAGAATCAAATCACAAATTAGCATTTTTAGCAAAGGCCACCAACAAATGACTCTGTGTTTTCAAAAGACGAAGGGAGGAAGTGAAGGGAGAGAGAAAAAAAAAGGAGACGGGGAAATAGGAAGGAGAGAAGGAACGTGGCGGGGGGGGGGGGGCGAAAACAAATACGATAAGGGAAGGTAGGGGAGGGACAGAGGAAGGAAGGAAATTGTGAAAAAGTAAAAGGAAAACAGATAAAAGGGGGAAAAAGGAGACAGATGGAATGGGGCGTTTTAGTAAAAGACTAAAAAAAAAATCTTCTCCCGTCCCACCACTCCGTTTTCCCTTTTTTTTTGTTATCTCCTTTTTCATATTTCCGTCGATTTACTTTCTTCGTTCCTCCCCTTCCTTTTGCTCTCTTTTTTTCCCTCCTTCCTACTTTTCCTTCTTCCTTTTCGCTGTTGCCATCGAGACGACGAAATCTCCACTTTTTCTCGACCCCTCGTCTCGCGAGATCGAGACAGACTGTTTGCAGGTTCAGCCGAGGTCGGCATGAGTGAAGGCAAGATCGAGACGTGAAAAAAATTAAATTATCTCGACTTTCTTTCGCCTTTTTTTTAATCAGGACTCGAAATGAGCGGTATCGCATCACAGTTTGCGCTGCAAGTTTACTCTTTAGCGATGCAAAATTAAATTAGCGGTGTAGCTCAGCGTATTCGTGTTCGTGTTAGGCCGACTTGGAGATGCTAATCCCTGTCTTTTAGACAGACCACGCGAATTAGGAGAAATCACTGGACTTATTGTCGGTATGTCATTTGGAATAAAGAAAATCACAACACAAAAAAAAAAATCCATAGGCTTTTTTTTAATATTCATCTTTCCTAAACGGTTCACCACTCACTCGCCTCAGAATGTGGCCATGAATTGTGGTTGTGGTGTGGAAGATCTGCCTATAATGTTGATTTTTAGAACGGGCCATCCAGACGCAAAACGAAACTAAAACTCATAATTTGTTACGGGTATTCTACGTCTTTCATCGCAACATTGCAAGGAAAATAGTCGAGAAAATCGAGCACAGTGAGTCAAGACGAGACGTGACGTGACGTGACGATATTTTTTTCTAGTCGGTACCGAAAGGACACGAAACGAGAAGTCACTAGAACTTCAAATTACAGGTCGAGACTTGAACTATTTTAGTTGAGACGCCCGTTGTAGGCACGATGCAACAAAAGAATGGTTGGAGAGGAACAAAAACGGCAGTAGCTAACAATGAAAAAAAAATACATTGAAACGTTCAAGGTAACAAAAAAAACAATTTAAGCACATGCTGAATTGAAAAAAAATGTAGTCTCAAACGTAAGTCAAAGCTATGGAGTAGCGATTTTTTTTATAGTCGATATCGAGACGAGACGAGACGAAAACTCACGAGAAATCAAAATTTAAGTTCAAGACGTGACGATATGTTTTCTAGTCGATACCGAGTCAAGACGAGAAGTCACGCGACGAGAAGATTTTTCTCGATTCTCATCTCTTCTCGTCTCGACGGCAACACTACTCCCCCCCCCCACCTTCTTCTGTCGGCTTTCCCATCCGTCACCATCCCCCACCTCATTTATTAGACCGTTTACCTTATTGAAATGTAATTTGTGACGTGATTCTCTTCATGGTAATTGCTTTGCTAAGATTTTGGTCTGGTCAGTTGGTTTGAGGACGGTGAGCAATGCACACCGAAACGTTACCTGTTTTTAATCGTCCTCTTTGTTTTAATATGCACGACGTTTTATAAACGGATTTTATGGTAATGAAGGTAATACCAAGCTGCTGATGTGAAATTAGTGCTAGAAAAACGAAATTAGAGGCTAAATAATTAAGCCTTTGATTGCATTGTTGTCTTCACACTTTTCGGTGTAATGATTTTGTTTACTCGTGGCAGAATATTTCTCCGTTTGGCCAGTAGCCTAAGCGTAAACATACTCTCCAATTCCGAAGCGAGGCAAGAGGTTTCGTCTCACTTATATTGAAACCGTAGATCCGTGTTTTTGCTCAACGGGTAAAAACAAACCGATAAAAAAGGCCCAATTTCGTGATAATTTGATTTTACGGCTTTGTTTTTCGAATACCGTATACTCCACTCAACCAAATCTGTCCAAGTTCTCCCGTATTGTCTTCGGCCATAGAAGAACTTTTTTTTTTAGTGATGCGTAGTGCGCAGCAGTGCAACGGTACTATTCATCATGTCAGTGGTGTAACTTCAAATTGGGGCGCGAAGAACGGATCCTAATAGAGGTGCCCCCCCCCCCCACGCCTTCTTCATAAAAAAAAATATTAAGTTTTTTTGCCGCACGTGTGGAGACCCCCTTCACCAAAAAATAACTTTCTTCCATTTCTTGCCGTTTCCGAAAGCTTAAAATAAATATAGTGGCATTCTCTGGAAACAGATTAGCATCAACAAGTTGTCAGATGATGTGGGAGGCGCTCATAAATATCGAAGAGATTCAACAATTTGGCAGAAAATGGGCAAGCCTAGTGGCATAGTAAAGAAAAACACTACACACACGGAGTAATATCGTCTTCTTTTTCGTACGGTTGAATGGCAGTCGACTTCAACGCAATGAGAAAGACTTGAAAAAAATCTTCTCGAAGATACGTAAGAACGGCTGTGACGAAGGGGCAGCGTTCCTGCGTGATCCGATTTTGAAGCTCGCTAGGACGTATTAAAGCGCGTTAACCAACGATTCGCTTTTGCATTCTCGCAGCTAGAAGCTAGAAATTCCAACATGGCGGCGGTTTTATGCCTGCCGCCTCGCAACGAAAATAGCCAATAACGTGAGTTCAGAGGCGATTGGGAAAATTGTTTCGTCATGAGGAATTCTTGATATCATTGTCACGGATTATAAGATTGCAAGTATTTCCTCAAACGATGAAGGATTTAGCTAGTCCAGGTAGAGTTGTTACCATGGCAACGCCACATTTACCATCGCGATTGAATTCTATCTGCGAGAATGCAAATGCGAGTCGCTGCCTAAATGCGTCCTTATGGCGCGTTTACTGAATGACAGTTTTCTCGCTCACTAGCTTTTACTTGATCAATACTAAATCTGATGGCTGCTTCTCGCCTTTACCGGAGTATGCGGCTTTCGAGTTGTCTATACGTATTAGTAACCATGGCAACGACGCAGATGCAGATCTTCTCCTCGTGCCTCGTGACACGGCGTACGATGCTTGCAACATTTGAGCGTCGATTTAGGACAACACGAAAACAATTTTTACTGCAGTACAAGACGACGGATTGTTTTTTTTATGCCGGCATTCGATGGTTTGTCTTCGATTCGATAGCCACGAAATGGACGCCATGTTGGATTTTGAATTTTCGCTGCGAGAAGCTATTTATTCTACCAACGTTTGATCATTGCTAGAAGCTGTACTTTTAGGGAGAATAGCAAATTTTGGAAATAGCGTGAAATGACAACAATCTTGTAGCAATGTTTAAAATTACTGTAGCACTTTGTTCTTTATCCGTGTTGTTATTTACAATACATACAATTTGTTATCTATTACCGCATTCATTTAGTAGCAACGGGAATCTAATCATAAGTAAATAACGGTTGACTAGCAAATAGCATTCGGCGAGCGAGAATGACTTGTTGCGTAAACGCGGCCTTAGGGCTTATTTATGCATTCTCGCAGCTAGAAGCTAGAAATCATCTGAAATTCCAATATGGCGGCCCGTTTAGCTCTGCCGGTTCGCAACGAAAACATTCAGTAATGGGAGTTGAGAAACTATTAGAAAAGTTGTTTCGTTAGGAGGAATTCTCTATCTTATGGCCACGCATTATGAAGACTACAAGCGTTAACTCAAACGGTGTCGGATTTAGCTAATACAAGTAGCGTTCTCATCATGGCAACGACATCTTTAGCATCGCGATTGAATTTTAACTTCTAAAATGCAGAGGCGAGTCGGTGCATAAACGCGCCCTCAGAGCCTAGCTGACCATCAATATAACGTACGGCACGAAATTTCCGTGTATACCGCCATGCATTATCGTTATGATGTATGGTGGTATAGGTGAAATTTTCCGAAGAACCGGAGCTCGGCCAGACAATGGTCTACCCCATTGCGACAAGGCATGCGCGCACTGAGCGACTTGGCCGCGCGGCCAGGCCGCTGCAGCCAATGAGAATGCATACCGTTTATGTAAAACCACGCACTAATCACCGCGCGGCCAAGTCGCTCAGTGCGTGGTGCGTGAAATCCCTGAATTGCGCGGGTGGCCTAAGACTTCAAAATCACGAAAAGTATTAATAAATAAATAAATAAATAAATAAATAAATAAATAAATAAATAAAAAGGAGGAATCTTCATTTCAACGACGAATCAACAATGTAGCCCAGAAAGAGATTGCAGAGAACAAAGGATGATGAAAATAAGGATGATGGAATGGGATCATGCTGCTGTGAATGAATGATGGAGGAAAGGTATACCAATCCCAAAAGTTAAACATCGTAGTAACATTGACATAAATCCCTGCAATATATTATGTACATTGCAAAACGTCCGTTGGTAGAATCATACACTAGAAATAACGTAGTACAGTAAGTCACCTTTATGCACTTACGTTTCGTATGAGTGGCATGACCTGGATTCGAAAATGGAGAACCAGTTCATTATCATATTACTGCCGTACTGTCTTGCAAGTGGCTGTATCTGTAAAGATGGCACGACAGTATACAGGGTAGTTCCCACCGAAATAGTGATATAATTTCCATGAGTTTTCCAGGTTTTCCAGACTGACTGAGGTCGATTTCCAGTGTATTTACCGTAATTTTAGAAAGGGTTTTTTTTTCTACATAGTTTAACACTGTTCCTTGTTTATAGGGCTGACAGCGTGCAAAAGAGTAGCCCTATTTAATGAACTTGCAGGGTTCGACGCGGCATTAGTAGGGCTGCATTTTTTACTGAATTGTTGCAATATAACGAGTTTAATGCACTTAGGCCTACGCCTGTTGCAAATCTTGTACGCTGCTAATATTTACTGGTGCCCATGGCCATTAAGTCTTATATCTGAATAATTTTCCATCATGAACTAACTTGTCTTTTCATTTCCGGTTTTTGCCTCTGAACCTTCTAGAAGTTTCGATTTCCCATAATACCCTAGCTATTTCGCGGTTGTCAAGGGCAACCAAACCGTATTTAAGAAACGGAGCCAGCATTCAAAATCAGTTAGCCTTCGGGCCAGCCATCCGGCTGGTCCTCCTCGACCTCTGCTAGGTCTGTTAGTAGGGGAATTTTTACTGCCTAAAAGGCCTGTTTTTACGAAACCTTAGTTTGGGCAGTTTCCGTGGTTAGGCCTAAAGTAGCTGAATTTCTTTCGGTCCCAAACCTAAAGTTCTGGCCCTAGAATTCCCAAACTCAGTCTAGACTCCCACTTAGCTAGTTTTTCGTTAACGTCTAAAGTCTGGCTTTGTTTATTTCCCTGAGTTTTCCAGGTATTATGCGAAAAATCAGAGAAATCCCTGAGTTTCAAACGTGGTGAAATTTCCTGAGTTTTCCAGGTATTGTGTGAATAATCAAAGAATTCCCCGAGTTTTCTCTGTGTTTCAAACGTGGTATAAATTCCCTGAGTTTTCCAGGTATTGTGCGGAAAAATCAGAGAATTCCCTGAGCTTTCCTTGTGTTTCAAACGTGGTTTAAATTCCCTGAGTTGACCAGGTTTTCCAGGTTGGGGGGACCTCTGAGTGCTCTAGTGATGGACTGGTTCGCTAGTTCGAATCCAGTTCACGTCACGTGAATAAAACCAGAGTGTAATTGACGTAATTTTGAAGCGATGTAATGAATAGTTAGCTAATGTAAGTGGTTACTGATAAAGAAACCTGTTCAACAACATACTAGGCCCGATAGGTAGTGTAGTGTGGCAGACTACAGGCTCCTTTAGCAGATATGGGATCTCTTCTGGAAGATCTCGGTTTGGGTCCAACTTCAATTATTTCTTGCTGTTTTTAAAATAGTTTCCAAAAGTTTTGAAATTTGCTTGTACCTTGGTTTGAGTCGACCGACTTGAGGCTCAAAGATAGATATGCCTTTTTTTTTTTAATAGTTTTATGAACTTTATCAACAGCCTGTCATTAAGGATTGCAGAGCCTATCTTGGCTTTGGTGACACATTTCGGTTATAATCTGTAAATACCAATTATGGTCGCAGACAACAGAACAGAACCAAGGGTTTGGGTATTTAATTAGACTGATAGAAGGAAATTGCATTTTAGTCGAAATTAACGGTCTTTATCATGAGAGGTAATTCAATTTTCTTAAAAGAAGGAGGGGAGAGGGGAGGGAGAGGATTGGCGGATAGGGGGAGTGTTACACAAACAAAAATCGACTGTGGCTGTGAACGATCAGGCAGCACCGAGCAAATACTGGGAAACAACCACGGGTCAAACAAATCCCCGGGCGAAGCCGGGTACGATGCTAGTATTCTATAAAATAAAAATACATAACTGCTACAGGTCCAATTTCTTGGGGTTTTTTTCCTTACAGTTTTTGTTTATCCTATAACCGGTTTATTCATTTTTGTCGTTAGCTGTTCTTCACATTCACAATAGACGCACCGCCGATGGTGTAGGACTAATTTCTGCCCTGACATACAAACCAACTAACATCATTTATGTTTTCGTTATAATTTTATACATGTTTTCAGTTCATTATAACTTTTTATCCGTCAAATAAACTGATAGTATAAATCAGTGAGTTTTAATATGATGTTTTTCTTTCTCTTTTTAGGTAAGTACCGATTGACTTTTCGGGAAAAAAAGTGGCAGCCCCATTGTAAGTGAATCGCGTTCGTATTTCATTGTGGCATTTATTTATCCTACAATGTAGCTGTTTAGGCATTTACTTATCGCACTGTTTAGTTGATGCTGTTTATTTTCGTTTGCAACGAAGTTTACTTTTTTCCCCGACATTTAGTCTTTTACGAAATTTATACGAAGTTCACTAGGGTTTTAGGGAACACGAATCCAAACTGCGTTATCTGCCCCCCCCCCCCCCCCGGCGGTATGAGAGGGACAATTTAGCTTGTGAAATCCAAGCAGAAAACGCAGATTCTTTGAGATGGACAACTCAACAACACACCTAAAAACCAATTTCTTTCTTTATTATTACCTGAGCATAAGAAGGATATTTTCAATGAACCAGTCGCACACCCTACACTACTTCTACTGAGTGCAACAGTTTAGGCGCACAAGAAACATCAATGCTTTAGTTTTATTGTATTGTATTGTATTGTATTTTATTTTATTTTATTTTATTTTATTTTAAGACCTAGTGTCCCCTCAATGCTAAACCCTACTGAGACCGCAGGAACTTTTTTATTTTTATTTTATATTTTAGGTCGCATATGATAGTTGGGTCGGTCGTGGGATTCGAACCGGCATTCGCTTGGTTTGGATACGAGGACGCTGACCACCCACCGGGCTGTTGCTGCTCGCTTTATTCGGGGTCCCGGGGATCCCTCATAAAGCTCGCGGTGCGTCTGGGCCTTACTTTCTACCCCGTTTTACCTTACTTTTTACCTCAGACCCAGCGTACAATATACTGTACCCTGGGTCTGAGAAGGGTACACTCGGTCCTAACTTAACCTACCTTCGAAGAACTACCTTCACTACGACTTACTCTACTCTCAACACTACATTACTGAACCAAGAACACCCTGTCTCCACATCTGAACATTCCCTCGACTGAACACCACAAAGAACCATTCTTCTTACAAGCACCGCTGTCAATAATTTCTTTGCATGAATGCTATCATTGCTACCAAGCGACAAAGATTGGGCGCGCAGAAAGTAACATTTATCGCCAGCGAAAAGTTTGTTAATGGTTGAGGAACCAAATGAAACGACGCTGCGTTTTCGGCTCAAATCTTATAGTTTAAGACCAAAGAACGCTAAGTTCTTAATTTTGAGACCTCAAGGCCCCCCAAAAACTGTGCGGCTAACATGATTGAATGACTTAGTTATTTCCTGAAAGCAGGCTCACCCACGAGCACAAAATTAAAGAATTTCTCCTGAAGAAAAAATTTTCCTGATGGCTCCTGAACTTTTTTTTACGAGTACAGAGAACCAAATCCAGTGCCACGTTGAAATTTCAGAATAGCTTATGGCGTCTAGCTAGAAAGCGTTCGTTCAGTAATTGGGACGCAACCTTCCTTAAAGGTACATTCCGCCTGCCTTATAACAGCCGCGCACAGATCGCCATCCGCGCATGTTAGCCTCGCACCGTTTCGCGAGAATCGGCGTAGTGATACAAGGCCGACTAAGATAGTAGCTCCGTTTCTCGCTGCGAGGAACGCAGCTATCAGCTCAGTTGGCCTTGGACGTAGTAGACGAAACAGCCTGTAAACGCAAAAATTGTGTCGTCGATACCGGAAAAATCTCCGTATTTTAATATTACACTTTATATATTTTAGGCTAGTATCGTTATAATTTTTCTTCGACGATCTATTGGCATAAATAATTTTACTTTTTACCGCATTGGTCTTTTAAATTTTTGATCTCATGGTAATTATTAGCAAACGATTAAAAATTAATACATGCACACACACACATACAGATGAAACGTCATCGTTAATGTATGCGCACAAAGGATCAAATAATCGTAGGATGCTATTAAATCAGTTCCCAAAATTCAATAGAAAATCACCTAGACGCCACATTTTAAAACGTATTTTTAGCAAGAGATTGACTAACGGTACATAAATCGAACTTCGGGGCCGTACTTGATGTGGAGGATCGAGAAAAATTGCGTTGGGAGTCATGTACCTTTAAGAGTTATAGTATCCATCGAACTGTTGGCTCTTTGTTGAAAAATGGAATTGCCACCGCCATGAAATTTTAGTCTGTAATGTTGGTCATCGTGGGTGAACGAGTTATATGGCCGGTGAGTGTAAAGGGGACCATGGCTCCTTTGTGTGAGGTACAACCAACCTCCTTCAGCGGCTGCGGGATCTATTCTTAAAATTACCATGGCCCCCTACGATGATCAGAGGTTTCCGTGTTCGGAATATCCCCTAATTTCCCCCTATGTTTCTAAACATCCAGTAAAGATCAAAACTGAGCCGATTATTGTGTTAGTATGCAACATATAACACAATTAGGCTATATAAAAAAAAACAAAAAAACAAAAACTAATAGTATATGAAAGCCATTAAGTGCAAGGGAGGTAATTTCACATCGTTTCGCTCGCAGTCTGAAGTCGTTTTCAAGTGAGAGTTTAAACAAAAAGTAATACATAAACAACAACGAACAATACACGCTATGTAATTCAAATGAAAGCATAGGTAAGTTAGCCTAACAAGTAAGCCTAAACGATTTTGCAGTGGAAAATTGAAGAACACAAGCCATTAAAGGTCATAAGCAGAAAGATTCTAGCTGCAAAAAAAGCTAAAAAGTACAAAACTCACTCCAGGACTGCAGATCGAATGAGAAAAATTGGGAGTTAGTTTATATAAGAGTCCATGCGTTTGGTTTGGTGGAAATTTGGTGATGTAACATTCTTTACATAATTTAATATGTTCGTGAAGGTGGTTGGCTATTGGGACAAGTTGATTGTGAATGGAAGGTTGAGTTACATGAATGCGTAGGGCTTCTGGACTTGGTGTATAGAATTGGGAAGAGAAATTTTTTTTCTTGAATGTTAGGGATCATGTCCGGTCTTTTTTTTAACTGTTGAACGAGAGAGCGTTTAAAAAAAAAACGGTCGTGAACACACCAGTGAAGAAAAACAGAATTCTCTTCCAAACTCTAAATACTAAATTCCATTTAAATGTAGAAACTCTCTGGTTTCGTTTAATTCGATCTCCTGTTCATCATCCCAATAGCTTTTCCTCGAATATCTTCCAGAATGCATTAAATTATGCCACAGGTGCTTGTCGTCTGTCGCTCGCGCGTCGCATGAATACAGAATACATATAATGAAAGGGGTGAAACCAGCCTGAAGCCTCATCGTAGGACAATTGTACGTTATTAAATTTTACGCTTACGCGCTATTACCATCAATGGAACTCGCACTGCACGTCTTTATTGATAACTTGTCTCGCGTTCGAAGCGGCATTATTTGTACCACTACGTTGCCCAGAGCGACCTGAAGGGCGTTTTGGCATCGAGCGAAAGCCCCGGCCATAATAGGAAGTTGACTGGGATAGCAAAACCTGAAAAGCTTCTCGGATCGCTCTGGACGACCTAGTGGTATACAAATAATGACTTAGAACGTGAGACATGTTAACAGTACAGACGTTCAGCGCGAGTTCCAGTGATTATAATAGTGATCATAAAAAAAAAACCGGATTGATCTTCGATATGACTTGTGGCTGGTTTGATCATTTCATTAAAGGATGTATCCACGTCTGTATCCATGCGACGCGCGAGCCACGGACGACAAGCCCCTGGGAATTATGCAAAGAATCAGACATCACCAAATTTCCACCAATCAAAACACATGGACCCCTTATATGAACTAACTCCTAATTATAGTTCTCTTCTCATTCGATCTGGAAACTTTCCGTTTATGAATAATATTATGATGGCTCGAATTCTTAAATTCTCCCTTGGATTCTTTAGAATTGTAAAGTCTTAGTTGTTTACAGTACCAACGCTGCTGTTCGTGCATGGTATACTGTTTGTTATTGATTATGTTTCAGTTTTGGTTTAAATCCTCACTTCAAAAACAATTTGAAATTCGAGATGAAACGTTGTGGAACTGACTTTTAAGCCGGAAATACACGTTTTCGTTTCATGTATTTCATTCCTTCACTTTTATGAAATGTGTGAAATTAATGCGTGTATCTTTGAAATGAAGTGGCCAGTTTCATTCGATTTTATATGAAACGATGATTTCATATGGCTACTGGTTGACCGCGTCAGTATGGGTTAGCGGTTGGACTTCAGCTATTGGTTTCAATTTACCTTCTAGAGAGTGAGAATTCTCCATAGTACGCTGTCTTCCACACTAAAGATAGTTCCTTATCTAGCAAATTTTCGACTACAGCCTACATCATTCTCAGACTCTTCAAAGGTAAGTATTTCTTCTGTTGACATCCTTCGTTGTGAACACGATCACCATC
Organism: Lithobius niger; assembly: GCA_023313725.1. Taxonomy (NCBI): domain Eukaryota; kingdom Metazoa; phylum Arthropoda; class Chilopoda; order Lithobiomorpha; family Lithobiidae; genus Lithobius; species Lithobius niger. Next base: position 29,923 of record JAHWFP010121250.1, read on the forward strand.
CGAGTTTGATATCGCCGCTACACGTAGCCTCCCGAATTTCGAAGGCCCTTCATCACTGCCTACTGAAGACGTTAGGCTATAGGCAGTGACGATGGGCCTTCGGAATTCGGGTGGCTACTCGAAACGGCGATTTCAAACTCGGATGGTGATTGTGTTCACAAAGAAGGATGTAAACAGAAGAAAAACTTACCTTTGAAGAGCCTGATGAAGACTAGGCTGCAGTCGAAAATTTGCTAGATAAGGAACTATCTTTAATGTGGAAGTCAACGTACTATGGAGAATTTTTACTCTCTTGAAGGTTAATTTAATACAGTGTTCCACAGTAATAAGCGTTATCGTTACGGGCTTTTTTCTGTTGGTTTCAAAGCTCAAAGGTCGAGGGTTCAATTCCCGCTCAGGCAATCTGACAGTTAAGTCCAAAAGGCAACGTAAATAGGTTTGCATCTGTATTTATTTATTGATTATCGAGCCGATATGGCTTTTTGTCAGTTGTTTCTCAACATAAAAGGCATGCCACTTTCTTGCCTGCATCTGCAGTGAAGTATCAGCTCTTTGGGGGGTCCCTAGAACTGCCTAGAAAGAAATTTCGGCACAAATTTATTTGTATCTCTCTTTCTAAGATGCCGTTTATCTCTGTCCACAATTGAACTGCTGATTTATTGGTTCTGAACGGCTGCCTTCTTGACGTTGTGCCAATTTATCGACGTGGTGTCTAATGCGATAAACGCTAGCCGCTGGCTGTCAATTTCTTTTTATTTCAAGGGTTTCCGTTAGTCGGGCTTTAACGAACTGAAATAGGACTCGGAGAGGTGGCAATGTGATTAAGTGATTAGGCACTGAACGTTTCAAACCATCAGTGTTGGAGATCTAATTGCGAGAAAGGGCTCGCTTGAAGCACCCTTTTAAAGGCTCTAAACTTCGACACCAATTGTTCTAATGGACAACAAACTGTACCCGGTTAAAACAAAATAACAAAGGATTTACGGTGCGATGCTGTAAACGCTCCGAACTCTAAAAGCAACACAGGAAAAGGTCAATCTGGTATTAAGTACGTGGTTGAGCACGCCACTAAATAGCTTTACTGGACGATAGGACTGTAACTGGGTTTGTCTTTCGACCAATCATGGACATCGTACAGTATTTGCAACCAGTGAGAGGAAGGGTATGTTTAGGACAGCTTAAGCTGCAGGAACCTATACTATACTTTGTTCCACATTATGTTTTCAGAAAACTGACTGTATGACGCCACGTTTTCTTCCACTACGAGTGCAAAAATACCGTAAACATCCCATTTGTAAACTCTAAACAGTAACTTTGTTGAGTCTACAAGTGTGATATCCACATGTTTTTGCACTCTCAGTGCAAGGAAACGAGTCGTCATCCAGTCAGTTTTCTGAATACATAATGTGGAACAAGCTATAATTTAGTATGTAAAAGTGTTGGGGGAGAATTACTATTTCAGTTATACCGCAACGATAGGAAACCAGGATTTTCACTTGCTATTTGCTTATCACCGCTCTAGGAAAAAATTACTTACCACATTTGCAAGGCCGTAGACAGCCCATAGCATTCACAGCAGTCGCTGCAGGGGAAAAGGTTCGGTAACGTGGACCACCGTAAATCGCCCATGAAACGCCCATGGGCTGTTAAAATTAATTCGATTAAAAACAAGCGGCTGCAGTGACTGCCTAGTCGCACCGGTCTTCTGTGCACTTCCTCCAATTTCAGGCGTTGAGGCACACACCTCTATCATGTTCTACAACAGCTACTCTGTAACCATCACAATTGCCGGTTAAAAATGTGTTAGCTGTTAGGCCTATTTTACATTTTAGGCGAAATTGTCAGATTTTAGGCTTAATTTTAACCAGCAGTTTTAATTTCGTAAGTAGCAGCTAACGGAGATTTGGATTGTGTAGTAAGCATATTCATTTTTGCAACACGGTGCGCCTTCGTAATGCACCTACGTAATTCGTATGGCGCAATGTAGCCTATATAAATCAGTGGTAGTAGGGAAGTGACGAGAGAGACGCTCTTGATGAAGCCAACAGCGACTCGTAGCTACTTGACGTTGCCGTGGTAACATGATTTTAGGCCTAATTTTCATTTTTTAGTCCAATTTTTTTTAATGCCGTTTTAATTTCATAAGTAGCAGATAGGCCTAATGGAGAATTTGGTTCGACGGTAAGCCTTTTCATTCATGCAACAATGCGACGAGACTATTTTAAACGAAGCTATAAAATCCATTTGTTTTTATTGCGTGTTATTTAGGATTTCAATTCGACGATCAAATGTTATTTAATTTAGTTACATCGAAGAATTCTCTTAGCTATAAGGAAGTAACGATGCTTTAATTTGCCATGTTATTTAACTAACTTCTCACACTGAACCTAACGTTGTAAACCGTGGTCGTCTCTATTTGGTACCGTTGCGAAGTTGAAAAAAAAGCGACGGACAGAAGTCGTTGCAATAGTCTTCTCAGCCGGTAGTACTCTACACAAGACTAAAAGGGGTCGGCCGTAACAAAGTTATACTTATGTTACTTCCGTCCAAGTGGGGTGTTTAGGCCTCTCCATCGCGGAAAATTCGCCGATTATGTGAACAAAATTCGACGTATGTGATCTGGGTGGATTCTGTCTATAGTATTCACACATGCCTTTACTCTCATTTGTTAAGGAACTTTGTGTATCAGTGTTCCGTTTTTTGACGACCAACTTTTAGCGACCATTTAAAGGCTATTGTCTAAGGCCATTGTCAGCGCAAAATCTAAGATTCTACCATTGTGCCGTTACAGTATATATCGTTGCAGCGAGTGGTAAGAATGCAACCAGAAACGTTTCCAATGAAACAGGATTTAGGCGATATACATGTAGACTATAAATTAACATCAGAAAATCTCATAGTGCTTCCTTGAGCTCCCGGATGTGAGCTGCACAAACAATAGATGACACCTGAGTAGTCTTAAGTTGGTGCTGTTGGGTGCAACCTGTTTTTAAGGTTTTATTGTATCATTCTCATCTTGTTTGTATGTTGTAGTTAGGTGATGATGAAACTAAAAGTACGGTGTCGAAAATTAACACTGCTGTTGTATGCCTTGTGAGTTTTTTGCCCTGTCTGAGGGCTCCCACCTTTGCTGCTTAAGATCGGTGAAGTCCAGCTTTTAGACCACCAGTAAACAATTAAAATAAGCAGAGTTCTGAGAGAGAAAGAGGAGGGGATGGGTCAATGGCCAGTCCGACCCTGGTATACATACTGGAACACAGCACATTTGATGAAAGGTTTATGAATGAAGCATGACATTTTGGAAGGCCCGAGTTAGGGCGCGGGCTGCCAGCCCTGTTTTTGAAGCGAGGAGCACATTGGCGTCAAAACTGTAGCAAGTAATTCTTGTTCATGACTTTATTTGGTTTATGAAGGAGCACTAATCAACGAGATTATCAGCCCCGAGGAGACGACGAGAAGGTATACTTCTTGTTCATTTATTTATTTATTTATTTATTTAAGGAGCTACAACCACAAGTGGCCACCAAAAAGGGTTCAAAGGTTTTAGCGAGCGTTAACCACTCCTGATCAACTGCCCGACGAAGCCCTAAGGCCCTAAGTGGTCACCAGCCCCACTAATACGATAAACAGCTACACAATAAGCACACAAAGCACTAACATTTAGGAGCATACCAAACAGTAAGCACGCAACAGCAGCCGCACATGCCATGATTGTTTACATTCTCTGGAAGTCCGCATTATTAACATTGTTACCATTATTATACTATAATTTTACCATTATTATCTTTTATGATAAGATAAAAACAAAGACGGATGTACTTGCAGAAAAAAACGTACTTATATTTCGGCACCATATAAAAGCGTATACACATTTGCGATGCCGTCATCAGTGGACCAAAAACAACAACCCACATTGCCATAGGGTCAACCAAACACGCAGTTATCTGTCACCTAATATTGGTGCTGCCATTCAAAAAACAAATAAAACGTTAAAATTACTAAAAAGGCTACCTACCATAAGTCATACATCAAATTCACACATGGTTGAAGAGTTTATAAGATTAAAATCTGGTAAAATTGCATGGCCTTACAGAGTAAATGGGTGGGATGTGTTGCACGGCCATATTGCAGATGGGAAGTTACAGAGCGGCTAAGCAAAGCCAGCTGAGAGCAAGCCAGGCAGTAAGGCCTCAGGGAGGGAAGGGATCCAAAATGAGACTACAAGGCACAGAAAGGGCAGTATAGGTGCAGCGAATGGCGAAACAGTGGAAAAGAGACGAGGAGGGTATATAAATAGTGGGAGAAGTTTGGTGGTGACTTATTGTAGGTTGCCTTTTAAGTAATTTTAAGGTTTTATTTGGTTTTCGAATAACAGCACCAATATTAGGTGACAGATAACTGCTTGTTTGGTTGACCCTGTGACAATGTGAGTTGTAGCGTTTGCTTAGCTGATGAAGACATCGCAGATGTGTATACACTTTTATATGGTGCCGAAATACAAGTACGTTTTTTTCTGCCAGTGCAACGGACTTTGTTTTTATCTTACATTCACTTCACGTACGCTCATCAACACACATTGTTATGATTTGTTTTATTCTGGCATTTCTGTGTTTTAGCTGTAGAGTGGGCGCGTGACCTAGGGCCCCAATAAAATATAATTGAATTGAATTGAATCCTGGCATTTTTGGGACGAGTGTTCATGATGACGTGGGATGTCAAAAGATGCTGGATTTTCTGCTTAGACTTCTCCAGCTAAATTGTGCCTCTCGTATTCCACAGTGGGGCCGATAACGCGGTTTGGGTTCGACTCCCTTAAATAAAAACAACAAACAACAACAATCATCATTATGGCATGGTAGTTAATGCGTAAGTTATTGTTCGATTGTAATTCTTGTTTATGGGCAGAAAATCCGTGAAGGGCTGCCGTTCCTTGAATTAAATCTAAGTCTGGTTCTTGTTCGATATTTTTGTGAGACGGAGGATCCTACGATGGTCGCGTCACCCTAAATAAATCTATCACCATTCTGTGTGAGCCCTAGAAAATTACGGTGCTCAAAAGGTTCAAAGGGTTTAACGAGCGTTAACCACTCCTGGCCATCTGCTCGAAGTCCTAAGTCCCTATATTACGGTGCTCGAGTTGTTAGCAACAATTAGACGAGCTAGGCTTATCACCCAATTTCACGATCTCAGTCCTCCTTTAACAATAAAACACGACGATATTGCAACAATGGTTTAGGACTGAGATGCAAAAGAAGGAGTGATATCACACCTGCTCTTGGATATCACGCCTTGATATCACGCCTGCTTATGAATTAAAGAACATCATGCTTGCTCCAGATGTTAAAAAGGACTTTACAGCTTCGATTAAAATGAGAACAGCACCATAAAAAGCTAGTTTTGGTTAAGCAAGAAAAAATTATTTCGTTTTATTTATTTAATTTTTCTTGTAGCACGAAAACATTATAACACTGAACTGCAAATGTTATTTACGATTCATCATTACAAACCACTTCGCAGCCTTAATTAAAATTCAGAACAGATTCTGTTTTCCTCGTCTGTCTGAACAGTGCAAACTTTTCTTGGTGCGTAGCTCTCACCCTACCCGACTCCCGTTGTCCGCTCCTACGCCCTGCCTCTGCCCCCCCCCCCCCCCCCCACCACTCAGCAAAAATCTTGACAAAGCCTAACGCTAGCTATACTGACACAAACGTCTGTCATGGGTTTCATTATTTTTTTTTTATTTATTAAATGTGGAGCTTTTCAACTTGAATTAAACCTAAGCCAAAATTATTACACATTGAGTATACGTTTATTTATTACTAATCGAACCCATTTGGCTCTCCGTCTTATAATTACACGTTTATTGTCTTATGCATAACTGTTCCAGATTCCGAAATCACCCATCATCGCACAACGAACGAATACCCAGTTAGCCAACCAAGGTTCTCTGCTTTTATTTCTGTATTGTTACTCGATTCCGACGTGCCCCTTCACCGTTCATACCGCGGAAACTCAACGCTGAATTGCCCATTCAAACAACTTTTCCTAAAAAATTTTAAACAGAAGTTGTCTAAAGGGGCTGTTCGAGTTACCATCAGTAAATACGAGCACAGAACCTTTCACTAAGGAAGGAATAACAATGCTGCCAACAATGACATCTTGTCGCATTGTCGACCTTTCTGACCAAAAGAACGTCAGCACGATTCATTCTTTGTTGTGTGCGTGCTGTACTATTGTTGTCGGACTGAGATCGTGAAATTGGATGATAAATAGGTTATCAGCCACTTTCCTCGGAGAGATACAACAATGGTTCTGCCCTGCGGGCCTCGACATTGTTATAGCTCACTCCTCGGAAAGGTGGCTGATAACCTATACTAACTATATAAAACTTCTAGGCTTCTTCACATTTTATTATTATTTTTTTTTAATTCAAGGTAGGTATGGACTACTTGAAACCGGAGGCCAAGAGGGATTTCCGTCCATACCTCCCTAACCAGTCCCCCACTGTTGGTTAGGAAGGGATCCTTGGCTGCCTGTAGAGTGGCTTGTTTATAACCTGATGGCAGTAGTATTCCATCCAGATTCCATGTGCACAAACATTAAAACGAGGTTTTATTTCGACACCAAGGATGGTTGGCTGGTGGTGGGGGGTTAAGAGGGATGAGGGAAACAGCGCGTCTTCGGAGCAAATTCTTTCACGGCAAGCCATTTCAGCTACGCGTTGGAGATTGTGGGTTGTTGTAACTTTCATGCGGTTGCCGTAAATATGTCCAGCGCCAAGTTAAGTTATCTAGCGTTTCTTTGCAATACTTACGCTGGATGGACATGTTTAGGGCAGCACCGTGGTTGTAACACCAAACATAACCCCGGAATGTGCAGATGGCTTCAACACGAGAAAAGTGTTGGTGCGTCTAAATTTTTAACAATCCGTTGTGCTGGCTATATTGCACCATCTTGGTGTCAAAATATGCACGACATTTTTTTTTCTTTTTTACTAGAGCACCACCCGTGTATGACCGTTTTATAGCACATTGTTGTAATTTCCCGTTTGCATGAGAATACTGTGACATCAGTATTTTGTTGAAGGACCTTACAAAATAAACACCTCCATTAAGTAGGAGTCGCCCATCGTCCAGTCGTCCAAGCCTCCGAGATTCCCACTGCAGACTTCGTTAGAATAATGATTATCGAGATTCCCACTGATGACGTCAATAGAATAAGGATTAAGGATATTCCTACTGTTGCGGACCAACAAACAACAAACAAACAAAAGTATCAGCTTAGTTGTACCAAGAATTTCTTGGTTATACAGATTACGCCTGGTTCAAATAATTTCATGTGAACGAAGAATCGAATTTTTTGGTGTATTCCGATAACGAGGAAATTGTTTTTTTTTTAATTACGCTCAACGTAACGTATTTAAAAAATAATAATAATTCGTAGATCAGTTAGTAAACCTTTTTTGCGGAGTGATCGCTTAACACGAAATTGGGATATAAGCTCAACAGAGAAAAATCATACACTAGAAGAAAAACGTAGCTCAATAATATTACAAAGTACCTTTATGCACTTACGGTTCGTTTGGCGTCGAGATCCAAAATTGCGAACCATTATCATATCACTGTCTTGTCGCCTTTCTCCGCATGACCACTTGTCACCTGGCGCACATGATACGGCAACACTTTTACATAGTAGCGTGCACAGACCCCCGAGAGATCAGGGACAACTTTTGGTAACAGGGCACAGAAAGTTTTAGTTGGCATTTTTTTTGTCTCTTCCTGCCGCTTCTTAAAGCCTTTTTTGCCCTTATACGCGTTTTTGGCCCTTTTTTTTAGGACTTAAGCAATTTTCTAGGCAGCTCCGCACCTGTAAATGTCGGCACAAAAAGGCCATTTTTTTTAAAAAAGGTCATTTTACGAAAAGGGCAGGGTAAATGCCCACCTCCCTGCCCCCCCCCCCTCCCCCTCCCCTGCTATACACACCACTGCTTTTACAGCAATTTGTATCTATTTCTTTAGCACGAAATTATTTCAGTTTGAGTCATTCTTCAAAACATGCGCACAACATCCATAATTTTTGGATGGATGCGTACGTATCGCTGGCAAGGCACGCAAAAACGGAGCCATACGTTGATGTCACCATTTCGAACATCATCAAGATTCTTTCTTGATTTCCTACTCTCGGTTCTCCCCCCCCCCCCCCATCCTACCTACCTTTCGCTGATAATAGAGCCTTACTGTAGGGCACAGCTGTGTTGGTGACATAGTCAATTACGCGGTGGATTCTCTTCCTTTCTGCCAGTGGCACTTTGAAAGACGTACACATTTGTTTCATTTTTTTGTGGGGGGGTGCTGCCTCACAGCTGTGGTTGTCACTGTAGTAGCATCTTCCTTGTATTTGCTATCTCGGATGAAAAAAAAATAATCACGAACCGTGCTTCCACTTTTAACTAATACGAGGGGAAGACAAAACGCCTTCAGCAGGTCTTTACGAATATGAAATGTGTACTGCTATGGCCACTCGAATATTTAAAACCCTTGGGAATCAGTAACCATGTTGTCGTTGTAGCATTGAGATATAATTCGATCGAATGTCCTATTGGCTTAAAGGGCAGGGCACTGTTAGTTCGGCTATGTTTTGTTCACCATGTCGGCGTCCAGGGAAACTTCACAGAGCTCGCTCTTCTCAACGTAGTTGGTTTCCATCTCTTCAGCTCTTCAAACGCCCCCCTCCCCCTTAATACTACTTTTTCCAAAAGAAACTGGATTCACAAATTGGGTTAATTTCCAAACAATAAAAACCAATTATGAAAAGATACAAATAAATACTTAAGATCGTTAACTCGTTTTTACTAAATAACTTCTCGGTGCTTATCCTACTGGGAAGTACTGGGTTCCCAGTAATGATCCAGAGGATACCAGGGGACGCCGGCCAGTAATTGTCAACTCGCAATGACACCACCCAAGATGGCAACGCCGTAAGCCACAAATGCAAGACAATTCCCCGCTTCTTGCGAGATTGGGCAGTACTGACGACGTGGCTGAGAGGGTTTCTGACTGACCTTTGGTTTACTGCAGTCTGCAACTGCACTGCTGCCACTGCAGCCTTGTTTTATTAAGTTTTAATGGGGAATTTTGTTTTTAGTTAATACAGTAACTGACAGAAAAAAAAGTAGTAAACTCCGGGCGTGAGCATAATGCCAGCTTCAACACGAAATATCCTCGAGCATAGATCCAATGGATCCAACAAACAGATGCATATTACAGGCATTACAAGACTAGCACAAACAACACTAACAGCCGTATTCCAGAAATCCACTCAAGTGTGAGTGTGAGAGGAGAAATGTGAGTGCAAACATCTAAGGTTAGGGTCAACAATTTTAATACATCCACAAAAGCGAATGTGAGTGTTCCGAGTGTCCTAGCATCTGAGGATATTTCAGATGCTTTTTGGCCTGTTTTGGCTCATCTTTAGCCCGACTCACACTTGAGTGGATTTCTGGAATATGTCTGTTTGAGGCAAAATACTTAGCCATTTAAATCATACTTAGAGAGGTGCTCTTTTTTTGGCTGTGAAATATCAAGTTAGAGAGAGTTAGTGAGAGCAATTCGTAACCTACTCGAGCAAAGCGAGTAATCTGGCTAGTCTTTCGCGCTGTAATTAAAAAAAAAAAAAGGGTACGTATAATATTACAATGTTACTCAATTAAAACACACAAATCGTTACCATTTTGTTCAATATTATCCTGTTAAACTGTACTGACTTGTAGACTGGTGTATGTTTTACCAGATTACATAAAGTTATCACGAGCACTAAGTAATACACGCTAGTCTTATTTAACAGAAATCTCACTCCACTCCAACCAGAACAGCAGAATGAAGGTGAAAACCGTGCAGAATGGTGACTCAGCTGGTGGCGGAACTCTCTCCTTTCACCTTTCGTCGCATCCCCGGTATCACCATGGCCTTATGTTGTCATTATGGGCTGGCAAAGCCTCAACTATGCATCATTTATGGCCGAAGACATAAAGTCGAGCTCGTGCCACGAGTCGTTATGCGGCAGCGTTACGGTGCTCGCCCTGCCCAACATTTCACTGCCCGTAACTCGGCTGCTAATCGTCTGGTGGAGGTGAGGCCCAGTGGGAGGGGGGGGGGGGGGGGGGGGGGGGGTGGAGGACCGAGAGGGAGTGGGAGGAACCTATAGGGGCGGTTTTCTCACTGGAGACTTTAGAGAGCCGGTTTCCAAGAAGCTTGGGTGAGA